>JALLPC010000215.1:0-12680 GCA_036940045.1 Stephanocyclus meneghinianus | reverse complement strand
TGCTCTTCCGATCTAGATGGCACATGGGAAAGACAGAGCAGTATTCCACTGGAAGAAGCGGTACCGACCAAGCAGGAGGAGGAATTTAGAGAAACGGCAGATACATCGGCGATGGCGTCTTGAAGAGTACGGATAGAATCATGATTGTGAATGATGGGCGTGGAAGAAGATGGGTAATTTCCAATCAGCACATATTCTTTCCACTTTGGAAAATCATTGGTCTGACATTGTGTCCATCTCCAAGAGGTCAGTGTCCCATCCGAAAAGGCAGCCACGATGCCAAAACTACTCGCAGGCTCCACACTAACATACTCTACATAGTAGACCGAAGCAATAGCAGTAACCGATCTCAATGCGGCGGCATCCTCCGCCGCCTCTCCTCTCGCCAACACTTTTTTCTCGCGTTCGTTTCCGCTCTTGTTCGGTTCCGTTTTCGTGACGAGCGTTCGCGTGACGGAAGTGAGAGGCGTGGAGTTGGAGTATCTCGTGGTGGTGCAGAGGTTGACGACTCCGCTGGAGGGATACAGCAGAACTTCTTCGCGTAGATTATCTCCACGAGGATGTCCTCGTTCGTGATGGCTTTCGTGTGTTGTGCCGTTGTTGTTGATGCGGGCGGTGGTGGCATCATGGCAGTCTGGCGCGGCAGCGAGACGAGGACAGCGAACCCAACGTAGAGAATGGGGGCAAGAATTGGCGGCTGCTCCGTGGAACGAGAGGGTGCATTGCGTTGTGTGGGAGGTCATGGTGCTGTGTGCAGTAGTATAAGGAGATGTGGACGTGAGGAGCGGATGATTATCACACAGCGTGTGTTGTGATCGGTAGAGGATTGTGGTAGAATACCGTAGGTATTAAGATTGGTGTAGATGATATATTTGATACAAAGTTGTCACAGGCACACCTGTATATTCGAAATCATTTTAGAGATTCTTGCGTAAAAAAATATATTTTATCATTGACATACAATCAAATCAAGAGGTGAATAATCTCTATCCAATATCACATTGGGCAAACCCGCTTTGTGTCCGCCATCACGTTTATTTCATTGTCCGCAAGATGTTTTATTGTGTACACAATACTGTAGTATTCTATACTGTATTGTACGATACTAAGGCTGTACAATACTATACCATGTATATTATGGTATTGTATTGAAATCTTTTATATCCATCAGCCATTAAACATGACCATATTATTGTATTCATTATGTGCCATTGACATTATTTATTAATTTCACTCCAGAACCCACCAACAGTGAACCCCTCCCTCCATCACAATCCGCAGAAAACCATGACAAACTACTTGTCCATCCCCTCTGACCAGCCAGCCTCAGAATCCATGGAATTAACCCGTCGCGAATCTTCCGTCTCCAACGTCTCCGCTCCACACAAAACTCTCGTCATATCCGCAGGCATCGCGCTAATGGCGATCGCCTACGTCCTCGGCCTTCGTGCCGGCGGTGGGATGGGACGCGCGGCCGAAAAGGTGGTTCTTCCCACGGAGGCAACGACAGCCACGCAGTTGTGTGAGATATATTACGACGGGCCGATGGCGGTCATTCAAACGTCCAGGAGCGAGCCGTCCAAACAGTGGAAGGAGGTGGGGTGCATCCGGCGCTCTCGGAGTTTGAAGGAGGAAGACCGCGCGGCACCCTCGGCGGTTATCAATTTGGATTTTTCCAAGGTGCCCTTTGAAGATCGTGTACCCATTTTGGGCTTTGGTGGGGCCTTTACGGAGGCTGCGGCATTGAATTATGGGACTTTGAATAAACAGGGACAACACGCTGTCATGGAATTGTTGTTTGGTAAAGAGGGACTGGGTTACAGGTGAGGTTAGCTTACCTCGTACCATTTATCTGGATTCAACTCTCGCATTACACTCTTCATTTACATTTCTCAAAGCCTAGGAAGAACACACATCAACTCCTGCGACTTCTCCATAGCTTCGTACTCCCATGACGACACCGAAGACGACTTCGAACTGACAGCATTCGACTCTCTCGTCACACACGACCTTCAAAATGGAATGATCGACATGATGCTCCTGGCCTCTTCCACCTTACATAATTCCTACCCCAACGAACCACCCATGAAACTTATAGCCTCGCCCTGGAGTCCACCGGCTTGGATGAAGGCTCCGACGAATGACGACGACGAGAATGCCACGCATGCGATAAAAATGACTGGGAGTGCCGAGCCGGTTTGTCTCAAAGACGGAACGGGAGTGGATAGTCGGTATGCGAAGAGTTGGGCTTTGTATTTTACCAAGTGGCTTGATGCTTGTGAGTTGTGCGTTGCTCGTATTGCGTATTTGCTTGGGTGCAGGTCAACATTTAATTTTTATGTTGGAATGAATTGACCTTGACGATTCTTCTCATCCATCCAATACCCCGATTTTTATCATAAATTCGTACCGTTGCATCCCGCAACGTAAATAGATTCCAACCACGGCATTGATTTCTATGGAGTCACAGTCCAAAACGAACCAGAATTCGCTGCACCATGGGACGCATGCGCCTACGACATTTCTAACGAAGGAGACTTCATCGCCAACCATTTAGGACCTCTATTGTCTTCTTCTCATCCTGACGTGAAATTATTGATTTTTGATCATAATAAGGATCATATGGTCAAGTGGACGAAGACACTTCTGGCGAAAGATCATCCGGCGAGGCAATATATTGATGGGACTGCGTTTCATTGGTACGCTGGCGGGTTGGACAGGTTATTGGATGGAGCGCAAGGTATTCCCAACATGCATCGCACCGTGTCTGAATTGGATAGTTTGAATGTCAACAAGGATCATGTTTTGTTAGGGTCGGAGGGGTGCCATTGTCCGTCGACGGGGTATGCTGGAGGAGATGTCAATATTGCTTGGGCACGAGCGACTAGGAATGCTCACACTATTCTTGCGGATTTGGCAGCGGGCAGTAATGGCTTCATTGAATGGAATTTAATGTGAGTTCGCAACAAATTATGTTCAGTTATCCATGATCGTTTGGCCCGTTTGTGTTCTCTGATCTCACATTTATTCTTGTCACAACTGCTCGCTCATAGCCTAGATTCCATTGGTGGCCCAAATCACCTAGGTAACATGTGTGACTCTCCGCTCCTTGCAGTTCCCCATCGAGCAAGTGATGCAGTCGACATCCCAGATCAAATGGACTTTGAAAAGGCCGGTCATCCTTTTGGAACCGTCCACGGCGATGGGAAAACGAGAGAAGAGCTTCACGCCGAAGGTATTCCTGCCAAATACCTGGACCTCGGAGTCGTCGTTCAACCAATGTATTATTACGTTGGACACATTTCAAAGTTTGTGAGGCCCGGCTCTAGGTCGGTGCACGCCCTTGTGGATAGCAGCGCCAATGGACCGGAGGAGAGGATATTCCGACCAAAAGGCCAGTTAGTTGCAGGTGGAGGCATTAACGATCTCGCTCGTGAAGGGATTGAGGTGACATTGTGGCCATGTGAGGGGTCGACTCGACAACAATGGAAATTAAATGAGCTTAACCAAATTCAAGTGTTTGGGCATGATTGGTTAGGCGTGCCCACTACTTCTTGTTTGGCGAACAAGGCCGATAAGGATATGGGAGGTCTTATGATGACAACATGCAATGTGACTATTGGCGGATCTGGTTTCTACAACGTAAATCCGGTAAAGGATTCACCGGACAAGGTGAACATTGTTTTAACAAATGGCAACATGGATTCTAGTAAAAGCTGTCTTGTGCCCCAGCCGTTAAGGAACAATGGCGGTGCCTATGGTCCCAGAGGAGGAGCTCAGGTCAATATCGGTGACTGTTCTCACTCATGGGTGAGTAATGAATACAATAAAGATTTGACATTTGCCTCAAAAACGCTCTCATGCCTATCGTTTCCACGTTTCTCTTCAAGGCGGAATGGACTTTTGACACAATCAATGGCGAAATATCTTCGATGATCCCGGAGGGTGAAGTCTGTCTCACGACGGGATGGCCCTTCCTGCAGGTGGGAGCATTCGATACATCGGCTGCAGGTCTGAGTAAAAAGACAGTGGTGATTTTGAATGAGTCAAGGGAAACAGCGAATTACTTAATGAAGAACGGGGGTGAAATTATCATGTCTTCTTCTATTCCGCCTCAGTCGATCCAGACAGTGTCGTATGATTGAGTCACAAACCATCTTTTACCTAACGATTTGGTTTTGGTCTTGTACATACAAAATTGATGCAATGATTTCTTTACGCTTTGCATTGTGCAGCTTCTGTGTTCTAGAAGATTAAAGTATCTGTAACCAAATGTTCCAAAAAAATGCATTACCAGAGCTGATTCTAGTAGGGTTATGACGCTACTACCGATTAATGACGTGGGCTGAAGGTGTGAAGGGATCAACAATTCCAATTCACAACTTGAGGCCACGGTCGTATTTTCATGAAAGTGTTACAAGAACCCATCTCGAAATTGAGGGTATGCTCCACTTCATGTTCATTGCAGGGAATCGTCCCAGGACGACATGACAAACAGGTAACCTGAAAGGGCATGTAGACAACATGGCATCACAGGGTACACATAGGTGTGCTGTCTTTCAAAAACAGGTGAGATGGGAAGGACAGGCAGGCCCTCATACGACTCCAAGGATCACGTGCTCAATCCTCTTTTCAGAAATCATTAAGAAGAGATCGGGAAATCATTGATCAAAGATGCCGTTTCGCACAGGAGATTGTACACGCTTGAAACAGCATGGTCTTGCTGGCTTTGACTTCAAGCTCATAGAATCTCTGCATACACAAATAGGAACCTAATTTCCACCACTGAAATCAAACGTCGGTGGGCCACTACCGTTATCGGCATCCATCCCTGTTGGCGCTGAGAAAGCAAACGTTGCACCTCCTTCGGCCATCTCGGGAACAATATTCGCCATTTCTTCCTCCTCGTCAACTCCAAAGTATGTCTCCAGGATCTTAACGCACTTTTCGTAAATGTCATTGTTGGAGTGATGTTGAAGTTCTTCAATCTTGTTCAGACCCTCAGCTTCAGCAATGTAAGTCGACATTTCGTTGTGGGTGCCAGTTGTTTTGCTGTCATCTTCGCCTACTTTGAGGATCTGTGGTATGATTGAATCATTGGAAAAGAAGTGTTTGATAAAATTGAACAAGAATGACAAACAAACAAAACTGAAGCATCATCGTTGCACCACTCACGTTTTCCAATCCCTCCAAGGCAATCGTGACAATCTTGGCATCGTTCACAGTCAACAAATCACACAAGGGCCTGATACAGCCCTGTTGCACCAAAAACTTGATCTGAGCCGGACTTCCCCCACTCGTTGCATTGGAAATGGCCCAGGCCGCCTCTTTGCGAATATCAAACTCCGCATTGGCCAACAGTTGAATCAGGGGAGGGATAATGTTGTTATCAATCACAGCTTGAATCTGATCTTTATTCCCCGCAGTAATATTCGAGATCGTCCAGCAGGCTTCCTTTCGGATCCCCTTCTTGGGAGATGAAAGCAAAGCCAACAAGCATGGGAGGGCATTATTGTTGATGATGAATTGTGTCTGCAAATCGTCCCCCGTGACAATATTTCCCACGGTCCTGAGTGCGGGAGTCTGCACTGCCGGACTGGTGTTGAGGAGCAATTCGACCAAACGACGGCATACACCTGCCTCGATGACGGCTTGAATCTTTTCGTTGGGTCCATCGCTCAAATAGCTCAAGGCCCAGCAAGCATCGGTCAAGACCTCCTCATCCGGACTGAAAATCAATTGACTGAGCGTAGCCAAGCAAGGCCTCACCATTTCAAAGTCGGGCTGCGGCTTTCCCCTACAAAAGTTACTCAAAGTCCAAGTGGCATTTCTCAACATGCTCACTTTACTCCCCTGGTGCAACTGCGCCAAGAGCGGCCCCATGGCCCCCGCGGCCAGGACTAAATCACGACAAGGCGGCGAATCTCCCGCCACATTTCCCAACGCCCAAACCGCCTGTTCGCGCACGTCATCATTCGGACTGGACAAAAGCCTGACAAAAATGGGCACCGCGCCCACCTCCATGACAACCTTGGTATGATCCGAAGTCCCCGATGCGATATTGGTCAATGCCCAGGCCGCCTCGAACTGCAATGCGGGGTTATCGTCCCTCATCAAAAACTCAACGAATCGCGGCACGACTCCCGACTCGATGACCTGCTGAATGGGGGGATTCTTCTCGATGCTGAGCAACCTTCGGAACTGCGTGGTGCACTCTGTCTGAACTTGCGGATCGTTGGACATGACACCCATGACCATTTGTGGCAGACTCTCCAACTTTCCGTCGGCGGGCGCGTCGTCCACGCCCATGGACTCGGTGTTCATCCCGTAGGCTCCGGGTGTGAGTCCCGATTGCATAATGGCGGCGGCGGCGAGTCCGGCGGGGGTGTCGCATGCAGAGTTGAGGGGCATTTGGCGACGTTTGGCGAGTCGAACGTCTTTTTTGGTTTTGCGGATTTGGAGGGTGGTTTCTTCACGGCGACGGCGGCCTTCGTCGAGGTCGATGGCCTTTTTGAAGGTTTTTTTACGCTGAGGGTAAAATGACAGAGGAGGAGATCGGCGGGAGAGAGAGGGGGGGATTCGGTGAGAAGGGTACGCGGCCGACAACGATTGGATCGGGCAATGCACACGCGAGGGACGACGGCATTGGCCTGCCGTTGAAGCCATTCATTCCTTCGCTATATGTAAGTCGAACTTTGGATAAATTCCGTGTCAAACGAGTCACTCGCCAATGCCAAATCATTCCCAAAAATATTCAGCCAACGGCCGCAGTCATCCCGAGACGCTCGAGACGAGCGCTCTAAATCATCACACGACCAAGAAAACGACCCACCTCTTCTTCCTTGTTCATCATCTTGGGCGATTGTAGGGGTGGCGTTCCTGTGGTGTCGGTAGGAAGAAAATATTAATAGGAAATTCTTGCGGTCGGTTCGCAGGGGAGCGGGCGTGTTTTTGTGTTATTGGTGGGTTCGAAGCGAGCTCCTCACCGTCGCGAGATGGCCTCACGAAAAAAATGAAAACGACATGCGAATGAATAAGTATGGTATTGTATTGTACCGTGTATGGTGTCGTACGGTAGATACAATGAGGCACAGTATGGTACCATAATATTATGGTACCATACACACCCTATGGTACAGATACCATGGTGTCCATCCACGCATGATTGAATGGCAGTGAACATGAGTACAACATAGGTAGGCAACGTACGGGAAATACTTTACGACGTAAATGCTGTACGTATGAGAATGTTCCAACGGTAGGTGTAATACTACCTATATATTATTTAAAGGTTAGGTACGGGACCTACCTATCATGTACTCTAGCGATAGTCTATGCAGTGGAGCTGCCATCTCAGAGGTCTGCTGTCATATGGTGTTCTTCTCGTGTTTCATGTTTACCCCGACGCTCTCGTTCAAACCGGCATACATGAACATCTCCAACGACGCAACGTAGTAATAAAATGATACTGACCCACACAGAACCAACGACAATCGAGAGATCAAGAAATTTATATCTATTGGCTTTCCTGTCCACATTCATTCTCCCCGTGGAACCCTTTTCCTCCGCATTACAATTTCTGCCATCACGTTCTTATGCCCACAGCCATTCTCATCGTCGTCGGATCAACATAAGATTGCACGCTGCACCGAAACGCCTGGAGGAAAATGTGGAGGGGGCACTCTACGTGAACGAAAGAGTGAGTTGAGTTTATTTCACAGACATTTGCAACGTTCGTTTATATTTCATAATCCATGATGTGGTCATCACGTCGCACCCCTCCCTGACAGTGCATTAACTGCGCAGCCTGCTCCAATTTTGCCCCGTCAGTATTCCAACGAAACGAATCTATCAACAAACATGTCGTGCACAAGCAACCATCTCTTTCATGCAAACATGAATTGGAATCGGCTCGTGCCGCTTTGGCCGCATGTCCTGTCGCAGCAATACGTGTAGAAAGCCCGCTTGATGGAACAGATGGACGTGATTACCGGCGGGAACTTTCGATTGCAACGAAGCATCCTTTTCCTCGACCGATATACAGTGTGCATTCGACACAAGATGACATCGATTTAGGAGTGTATTATCTAGGACATCACAATGATGCCTCCTTCGGAGCCACACCTTACCTCATTTTGGGAAAATCACCGCAACGCAGAACCATTGCGGTAATGGTGGATGTCCCTCGATTCAATCCGTCGGCAGTTCGTGCCGTTAGATCCTTGGCACCGAATGGACCGGATTATCTGTTCCTCACTCATGTTGATGATACTGCCGATCACAACAAATGGGTTCGCGAATTCACGGCCCTGAAGCGCATTTTTCATTCGGGGGATCTGGGACGGCACAATTGGATCGGTGATGAAACATTGCAAAATGTGGAGATTCTTTTGGGGGGAGAGTCGCGAGGAGACGAATGTATAGTTTGGGATATTGAGGGGAATCCCTTATCCTCAAATGTGTTGCGAGAAGATATCGAGGAGGAGCAGTTTGTGGTCTTGCATACACCTGGCCATTCGCCAGGATCCATTTCACTGTTGTTTCGACCTAAATCGTATCAATGTGGCCAACAGGCACCGTTTCCACAACCTGTCAAAGGGGTTTTATTTACGGGAGACACGTATGCATGGACCACAAGGGACGGAGGTCACATGTCAGGTTTTCCACGCTATGGAAACGACTTGGCTCAACAGGCAGAGACATTGCAAAAGATTGAACGCTTGGCTGACAAATGGGATGTGATTGCTCCTGGACATGGTCATCCTAGATTTTATGGAGAGGGCAGCAGTAAAAGGAAACTGGACGAGTTGTCTGTTGCGGTTGATGAGCTGAATTCGTATAGTTTTACTTTGTAGCATTTTGTTTTACTAATGTGATAAAAATTGATTGAACTACCTTCCAGTCATTCTAGTCGTGCAAAAGGTTCGACAGTGTTGTGCTACTACAAATCTTTAGACACTGACACATGTTTCGATTGGCGATATTTATCAACCTTTTAAATTATTTGAGTCGTGTCAGTAGAACCTTATTCAATCTTTCTGTAATTTGTGACAACCGGTTGAGGACAAAATCTAATTGATGCCACATGGCACCTCACAAAAGACCATCCACATGACTTTGTGTAAGAACACCTATCCTAAGGTGAACAAATCCTTTGACAAGGTGTGGGATAAGGCATGGACATTCCATTGATGCTGGACTTCTAGTCAGGTTTGCTCATTTTGATGCTGGTCGGCAGCTGCAAGATTAATGTGATGTTGAATATTCTCCTTGGTCAGAAGATATGGCATACCAGAGATCAAACTAGTGATGGCAATATAGAAAATAAGTACTAGGTAATTTGTATAGTTTCAGTAGTAAAATCTGTTATGAACCACAAAAATGTAAGCATACATTACCCCTCATTATCCAGTGATTGCAGAGGTATGACATGCATCTAGCATGTTATCTCATTGGGAACACTGTTACTTACTTAATTTTTTTGTCAAAATTCAAGCCCATAAGAACAACATTCATCATAACAGATCTTTGGTGCAAAATAGTTTTTTCTGAATAATTAACACCATTTTTGACATCAGTGAAGATGTGCTACTGGGATTCAAAGTAGGAATTCATCTTAGTGCTGGTTTGTTATAATTGTATGAGTTTATCAATAATTTTTATAGGCAACAAGCTTGTTTCTGTTCATTTTCTTTAAGACCGACAGCTCCTCAGTTTTTGCTTTGCATTGACTTATTGTTTAATAAGATTTTACTCATTATATTGATTTCTTTTACACATAGATGATAGGTAATACTAATTTTGAAAAACTTGAATTTAATCCTTTTACCCTTTTGGGGCTGGTCTGTGGATAGGCTCATGACAAAGTTTTTCACACCTTCAGTTACTTTGTTGCCTAAGAAGACCTACATGTAAATTTTACCTTCAAACAGCTCAGCCAATATCAGCTGATAGTGGTGATAATGCAAAACTATCCCATCTCACAGGCATTATTCCCTTGTTTTCATGAGCCTACTCCTTACCAGCAAGCACAAAGCACAACATTTAATGCATTTAACTCCACTGTATTGTCAATCCATCACCAGCAACTATGAAATGGCATCAGATCCCCTCAGTTGGAATTGTAGAGGTCAACACAACTACTCATTTCCTAACACATCTGAACACACTCTTGACCCCATGCATATCCTGATAACATTCTACCTTTTACTGAATTCCAGCCTCATTTGTCATTTCATGGTTTGAGGTTTCTTCTCTCTGCCATCACCTAGTCCTAGCAGCTCATCTCATTTCCACCTCTTCTCTCCAACATTTGTACATGGAGTGGATATTGACTTTTGACAAGCAGGTTAATTTTAGGGGGTCGCTCTCCTTGCAGAGGCATAGAAAAATATCACTTTTATTTGATTCACACAACTTCATGAACCCAGACTGTGAGTGAAAGAATTATAACTGGCCTTACCATCACAAGCACATTATGTTGTTGATGATTGATCTATTGGCATTCTATGACTTGTACAGTGATAAAAGAAATACACATAGCATTTGCTTAAGGTGGCAATTGAGCATTCCAGTTGAAATATCTTGTGAGGAATATAATCTCATCTTGCTATTCAATGACAATGCTAGCAAGGATGTAGCTCTAATAGCACTAGTATACTTTATATTAACTGAAGTCTTCAAAGAAGGTATGGGGTGTTATGATATTTGAATCCAGTCCTCATCACAAATTCACTGATCATTGTATTGGAATTCACCTGATGCAAATGTGACGGACATGATCACCTTGTCAATGAATTACTATGTGGTGGGCATCATGATGTATGTTGCATGATCCAAAAAGGTCTAATGAACTCTACGTCATGATCAGGCAACACACAAAATGACATATTCGTTTTCATGTTTTAAGCTTTGATTCCAGAAAAGACACAGCTCTCAAACTTTTAGGATTCAACTAGCATATGCCATATTAGCTGTATACTAAGATTCAGCTGAAATGGTTGGGATCTAG
The DNA here is from genome assembly GCA_036940045.1 of Stephanocyclus meneghinianus. Taxonomy (NCBI): domain Eukaryota; phylum Bacillariophyta; class Thalassiosirophyceae; order Thalassiosirales; family Thalassiosiraceae; genus Stephanocyclus; species Stephanocyclus meneghinianus. The sequence continues at coordinate 1,669 of JALLPC010000215.1, read as the reverse complement.
AATACACAGATTTTTTCAAAAACCTCTCATGTAATGTGTCATGATATTACAGTTGACATACTTTGGTACCTTGTTTGTAATTTTTTGCTATGCTGATTTCATTGCTTGACTCTAGCTTTGTATGTCCTATATCATAAAAAACATTTCAGCCATAACAGATGAGCTGATCCTTCTGTCCCTTCTACCAGGGCTGCACTACCTCTTCCTTTACTAAGAACCCTTGTTTTCTTTAATCCACTTAGCAACCATTTCCAGAAGTTCCTGGGGCTGCTAACACTCCATCAACCACACATGCTTCAATGTCCTAACACATGAATGTGATTGTGAATGGAATAACGACAGGCTTTGACCTGAGCCAAAAGTTAGGGTAGGCTCTATGCTGGATGAAACTAAACCAACAGCATTACTAACTATTACATAGAAATAGCTGGAGAAATATCATGTGGTGATAGTGCTGTATGGATGTTATGATTATAGCCAAGTTGATTTTATGAGGTGAACAGACTACAAAAATGAATTGGACACAAAACACAGTTATCATGCATTTATCATGCAAATGTGCATGATGAATATTTTTGTAGTATGTTTTCTACATGCATCTTGCAGTAGGCTGATTCAACCTTTAGAAGACCACATAAAATGATACATGATGTGGTACCTTAAAAAGATATGTTCTGCAGGGAACATATCTTATTTGACTGATGCATCATTTTTTCAAATGGTCTGTCTGTTGTCCGTTTTCAGTTGGTCTGGCCATTGTCTATTGGTCTGGCCATTGTCCATCATCTACCGGGCATGTTCCATGTGGAACTCATTTGTGCATTCTGTGTGCACATTAATTTTTGTGATCGTATGCACAATTCTATTGGCAATCGTGTGCATGATCATATGCACAATCTTTTTGGTAGGTCCAAAGTTCAAACCACTGGCCTTGCATTATAGTCTTTTTAGTAGGTCCAGGGTTCACACCTCTGACCTTGTAGCATGATGTTTTTGTAGGTCCAGGTTTCAATTCCTTGACACGATTGCATGTTTCAGGTCCATAGTATCCGTGGCCTATGTCACCCAGTGTTGCCAGTCCCTGATGAATCTTTTGAACAGCAGTATCTGGGTTCTTTTGAAGCAATTGACCCTAACATTCCTCAGGCATTTTGTCTGCCTTTTCAAACATCAGTCTTCTTTGATTCTGACTTGGGGCATGACTTAAGGACTCACCGGTCCTGCACAGGGCTAGTGGTTTTGTGGGTAGTATGCCAGTGTCATGGTTGAGTAAGCACCAAACCTCCATCCAGACATCCAGATATGGTGCAGAGTTCATGGCCGGGAAGACAGCATGCAAGGAAGCAATATCATTATGGTAAATGCTTAGGAGCTTAGGTGTAGCAATTAAGGGGTGGACAAGCTTGTACGGGGATAGCAGGGAATATTGTAGAGCAGTTAAATGATTGATTTGGAATACAAGAAGAGGCACTCGGCATTTTCATATCATAAGACAAGGGATTGTGTTGCCACTGGGAATATTAATCCTGTAAAGATTCTGACTGATCACAATATTTGTGACTTCCTTACAAAGTTGCTTGAGTGTGGTCCACACCATTACCTGATATAGGCCAATTATACACCTTATTTAGGTACACCCCAGCAGCTTCCACCTGGAAGCTTCAAGGGT
>JALLPC010000214.1:0-15428 GCA_036940045.1 Stephanocyclus meneghinianus | reverse complement strand
TTGGTTTGGTTCGTGTAGTCTTGAAGTTTCTACTGGAGCTGCAGCAACATGGGGTACACATTATTTTATATGTCCGCATGTCAAGAATAGACATACCATGGAAAAAGAATGTCAAAATTAAATACTTACCATCATACCATGTACATATCTGAGTCACGAGTGCTAAAACATGCTTGTTAGAAGTGATACAAGAAACCGATTTTTTTAAAAAAAAAAGACAATCTAGTTCGACCTATCTCCACGTTGGAACACTTTTTTCAGTCAGTATGGTACAGCATGTAAAATTCCTCATTTTTGGGGTGCACCCCCCTTTTGTGGATCAAAGTCCACTCAACTGTTCAAAGTGAATTCTAACGGGTAGCAGAACAAGGAGCTCCATCTGCGCAATGGGATGCTTGACACTTAAAGGTTTCAAGCGCTGATCGTTTGGAGTCAAGATCCACCAACACAAAAGGCCACTCCACCTTTCTTGTCGATTGAATTGCTATTGAGAAAGTAGGTTTCCGGATATTACTACAGTCACCGCAATGTAAGGTCATTTGCCAGAACGCAAGCAAAGTAGACTGCAGTGAAAATGAATTATTTTGCGGTGATATGGTACTATCATCAATCGGTGCTCTTTAGTCGTCCGTTTGCTTGGGCGTGTTACTATTGTTTAGGTTAAAACTGGACTTTGAAATAGGTCAGAGGATTGCGAGGAAAATAGATAGGCAAGGCATCATGTTGTTTTATCGGCGATTTTATTTCATTCCATTCAACTGGACAACGCCCAGCCTTAATTCCTCTCATGTCTGTCCGCACACATCCTGTTTGTATAATACTCCCAAGATATCAAATTTCAATAGTGAAGAACCATTTCATTGAGTGTAGTTGTACCGAGATCATCAACACCAACAAATCCAATCGTATCGGAAACAGTTCTTGGATCCACAAACAGAGAACCGCTTGGTAGCATCTCATCAACTTTACTTAGTGGAATCAAGATTGCTGGGGTTACCCAAGTTCCGCACGAGCATTGTGCTCCAGTCCATGAATAGTGCCCAATCTTTGTGTCGCATTTGAAACAATGCAATTTCCCTTCCATATCGTTCAGTTCATTCATCCAAGGAAGGGGATTTGCAAGAAAGTGATTTGCACAGACTTTGCTTTTCATAGATTTGGAAGGTGCTTTTTTTCGGAAGGAGTGAAGTGATTGTGTATGCGGTGGATCCTCCAAGTCATCCTCTCCAAAGAGCACCGTGCGACATCGTTTACATGAGTACCGAGTTTTGTCTGGGTTAGGAATGTGTATGTTAGGTCGCGGTGATGGCATTTCTTTATCGGAATTAGTTGGCGAAAAGTGCTGGTCTTGGTCCGCACATTCAGTTTGCGCCGGCTTTTCACTCATCGAAAAATTCTGTTCATGCTGTAAAACATCCAACGGCTTGGCCCATCTCTGTCGAACTACCTTTTGTGCAAGTGAATAGACAAATTTAGCCATTTTACCTGGACCGATGGACTGATTAGACATTGCTTCTTTCTTTTCCTCATCATTCCTAGAGCGATAAGCTTCGTTTTCTTCCTTCATTGAAGAGTATTCATCATTGCACTGAATGCACTCAACTAGCAATTCATGACTGGAATCACTTTCATTTTGTAGCTCCCCGTCCGAAAATGCAACACGCCGACAGGAAGACGATAGGGTTCGTAGAAAGCCCGCAATTTTCTCTCCATCTTCGACAGAGTCAATACCACACCCAACAGCAACTGCTGAAATAGCAGGAAAGGGATTCTCAGCTTCATTTGTACTGCCATCCTCGTCAAAGAACGACGCCAACGACTTTCCTCGGACGTTCGTCCCATGCTCCCCAAGATACTCAAGTTTTACGAGATATCGCACGGTGTTTCCCGATTCGTCTTTATAAGAGTCAAATGTTGCCACGCACGGGAGGTATTCTATCTCAACAAGCGTTGGGATTTTCTGTAGTTGGTCTCGTGTTGACAATAAGCACGACTCGATTGGTGAAATGTATCGAAAGGACGAGCATCCATCGTCAGTCCGACGGAGGAGAGAAACGACCTTGGCCACTCTCGGAAGATTGATACCCACGAGGGCGACGCGACATTTTGGGGGGCTTGAAGCGGTGTCAGGAGATGTCATCTTCGACGCCATGATGTGTGTAGTTCCGCGATCACTTTTTGTTGATGCTGTGCGCGTGACTCTTTCGTGACTCGCTTTCGGTGACTGAGACCATTGGTGGAATAAAAAATTTATATGCCATAGGTAGGTATGGTATTGTACTTCGACCGGAGTGCGGCCCACCACAAAAGATGTGTGCGCTGGTGTTTTGGTATGTCCAGAGTGGTACGGAACTTACCTATGAGTACGGAAAGTTGAAAATTCATTCTATCCCTCTACAAAATAGTATTGTACCTCTCTACCTAAGCTCGATCCCTCCGCATATTTTTTGTTATGATGGGCTTATGCTTGTGGCCTGCTTGTGGCTAGGCAAATCACACAACATGATTATAATATTGAATGAAAGCGAAGCGTCAAGATCTCGGATTTCGAAGTAATCGCCTTGGACTTCGGCACTGAGTACCCGGATCGCGTTGCAGGGTACAATACCAATGTCGTCCTACGTTGAAGCCGCGTCATCGTTTTCTGTTTGGGGTTTGTCGATGTCATGGCTTCGATACATCAATCTCCCGGACTCCATAAGTAACTTTGTTCTATCGCCTTTTACAGTTATTTTAATGGTTATTATCCTCGCTATTTCTATTGGGTTCCATCCAGCTGTCAATGCTGTGTCCAGGTAAGGTCCTTCTATTCGATTCTACCCTCACTTTCATATCCTTGTCATGTTTATTTCTTACGCTTTTCTTATGGCGAATTGCTCCAAAAGAGCACCACTCCGAAAACACCTAGGATTGAAATTCCGCGAGATAAAACTCAGACCTTACAATTTATCCATCAAATTAACCGACCTTGAGCTCCCATGTTCGGAATCAAGCATAATTCGGGCAATTATTCTTGCAGTGTTACCATCATCCCATGTGAAACATGTCGAAGGATATCCTGAGAGTAGGATCAAGATTAAATATCTTTCCGTCAAAGTAAGAATTTCTCCCATGGCCGCTGCCTTCAATTCTACTGCGGATGTCGAAGTAGGGGCAAAAGCTCGCTGGATGTACAAACTCATCCCCAAACCATACATCAGAATCAAGCTACAAGGACTAGATGTTTGGGTTGAAAAGGCGTATCTCGCTCCGAATCCACCGGAATTTTGCACCAGTAGTCCTCCTTCGGCAATTCAAGATCTTAATACTTCGCATCTACCCACGTTCGAACAAGATTCCATCTTGAACTGGTAATAAATGTCTCTTCGTTGTCACCGCGTTCGTTCTTCTTCGTTGCCTCAACCAGTCTCTGTCGTCTTTACTATCAGGCTGATGAATGATGAAATTTCAGATGCGGACAGAGTCACTTTCTGTATAGAACGATGGATCGATCACGTGATAACAAAGCTCAAAACCAACTCCAAAAGTACAAAGAGTAACAGCGGATCAACGCTCAATCATCGCATAGATTCCCACGAAACGTCGAAGGCAAAAACATCCACGTACGACGAAAAATTCAATGCCTATGCAAGATCTATTACTCTGGCATTGCTACAATCATTGTCCTTGGAAGTGCTTAATGCAGCAATTGTTATTTCGGGCGTCAGTTCCGATTATGCAAGGGCCACCCGTAAAAAGTGTGGCCCACGACGTGCAAACTTTAAGTTCGCAACACAGAAAAGACGAGCATTAACAATCGGTAGTGCTGATCTTTTGACACTTTGTTTCAGCCCTGATTCCAAATGCGTTGGGGTGTTATGCGGTGTGGGTTTAAGTTTAAAAGTGGGCCACCCTCCAAACGTCCAAATCGAAGGTGGAGCACATTCGGAAAACTCATCCTCTGTATTAGGACCTTCCAATCATGATTTGCCTTTTGAGTGGCACACGATTATTCATCCCTTTGAGCTTGTAGCGGAACTCAGTGGAATCATTCCCATTGTCATCTGGGCGATCAACTATGACCACTACTGGGACACTAGATCTATCGGATTAACACTTTCCTCATCAAAAGTTGCAGTCTCACTCTCGCCGAGCCATATTCATACTGCGCTGTTTCATTTGGATGATTATACGGATGCTAATTCTCCTAGCAATGAATGGATTCAGTGGCTCACCACCAACTTTCGTCGAACGCTGAAGACCGATGAAAGAGAAAAACTCGCCTACTGCCAATGCTATGCACAGGCGAACGGGAAGAAGCGTGAAGACACTAACAAGAAAGTAGAACAATCTCTATCAACCAATCAAATGAAAGATTTGGAAAGACGGATGTCCCGAAATGAAATCATATCGTTGCGTTGCATTGCGATGGCCGATCATTGGAGGATACCAAAATCAACAGACAGAACAAGTGATGAACTGGCAAACTTTATCGAGAACAGTCGATCTACAATTGCAAAGAGCGAGGATATTAAAATGTCAGATCTTGACGAACCACACTATTCTTTTCAGATGACCTACCCATCTGCACTCCGAGCCTTAGTGAGCCTCATTCGAGAAAAAAATTCCTTCTTAGCCCCTTCGTTGCCAGTGATGTACCACTTTCGCAAATTTCTGATTGACTTCCCTATTGACCTTGGTGAGATAAGAACATCAATTGAGCACCCAATTCCATCCTGTATAGATTTACATGAAGTTGCATTTTCAACCGAGCTTGAAAATCTTATTTTTGGACGCGGGAAGTCTTCTTCTCCTATGGCTCCCCGCCCTTGGTTGTCATTAGGGCTTCACATACGTGAGATTGAATGGAGTGTTTTGATATCAGACCCGAATATCCCTGCTTTATTGGACCAGACCCCAGTTGGGATAGTATACAAGGTGCGTCAGTTGTTTTTAATTGTACTAGAAACTGATATGTGTGTATTCTTATTTTGTTGCACAATGCTATGATTCACAGCATCGACAACCGGCTGATAGAAGTAACGCTCTGACTCTTGATATCAACATTTCCATGGAGCCGACAAAGCAGTTGGATCCACACTATTCTTTATCATGTTGTTTGTCATTTATGTCGCTTGTTATAAACCCGTTACCTCTATTGTCGGCGATCCAGACGTTGATTTTAGTAACAGATATTCCTATGCAAACACTAGAGCCAGAAAAGCAAGATCATAAAACAAAAGACCAGAGTCCCTATTTGGACAAAGGAAACCGCAGTGACGAAAGGGATGTCGATTATGTTGCTTTGCCAAACGTAATTGCAGAGTTCAGCATCGAGTGCTGCTCACTCATCTTCCTTGTCGACCGGCTAAAACTGCGTCGTAAGTATGCTGCGACTTATTGTCCATTGTCAATATCTCCTGCGAGATCTTTCATTCACAATTCTGTTGGCCCTCTACAGGCGGGATATTGGATTTCAATGTTAACAGCCTGACTATCAGCTTGAATGTGACAGCTATTTCCGCTAGCCTTGTAGTAGCGGCAGATCCGATGGAGCTCTGTGCTGGCCAGCACCATTATTATGATGCTAGAGTGGTTTGGTCTTTGTTGCCCTTGAAACCTATTATTGTGCTGGAAGGAACCAGAATTCTCCTCGCAACAACTGAGAAGGACCCGAAACAGAAATCAAATGCATCAAATCAGTCTTCAATTATAAAGACAATTCGTGTGTGTCTTGAGGTCGGTGTAGATGTGTTTTGTTTAAATGCATCTCCATCAACGATAGTTGCACTACTTGAAGCATTCAGTTCTGTTAAGCCCTTTGCTACATGGTGGATAGAAGACATTGTCGAGGAAGAAAAACAGAGCAGCCTGGAAAGACAAAAAGCAACCGAAGAGCGTCAACGGCACCTGGAGCAAAGAAGGAAAGCATTGTTTGAAGTGTTTGAATTAATAGATGTCGACGGTTCCGGTTCACTGCAGGATACAGAACTTGCTGAGGTGATACGTCTGATGTTTGAAAAGACAACCTCTGGGGTTATCAACCCTCAACAAAAGCTCACCTCTCTTGAGTTGGAGACTCAACATAGTTATCTTTTGTCTATACTTGACCCGTCGAGCACGAATGATATATCGTACCAAGAGCTTGACGACCTATTATTCAGAATAGCCAACTCTATTGATGATATTAATCTCATTCCCAAGATGATGAATAGCGAGGAATTCAATACTTCCAGGACCTTCAACAACGCTGACTATTTCCTCTCCACCCCCTATCTACGCAATCTGGTTCACTTTGATGATCTACGTGAACATGCTTCATGGCATCAAGTCTACAGGATTGTTGGTCATGACAATATTGATGAGAGATTGCCATTTCCCGCGCCCAACTTTTGGTCAGAAGGAGGCATTCAGCTATTTTGGGACGTGAGTTGATCAACCTTTTATTCATTTATCATAATCAATGTTTCCTAACAATCAATTTTCTGATTTACTATAATACCTCCTTTGATAAGTTGTATGAAAATGAGGTGATCGAGATAACTATCACCTATCTTTCACACATTATCCACGTTCCTAACTTAATTATCACTGCTTTTTCATTGCTAAATCAGACTGGATGTACGAGTGACGATCTGAAGGGTCTCGATGTAGCAATGGTTCAACAAAAGCTAGTGCGGGCATTATGTAACTACAAATTCGCTAAGTTCTGTTGGAAGTCTTTAGTACAGCCTCAACTGCAAGGTAAATCGGGGGTCGCCGGGGTTACTAGTTGGATCGACTCAAATACCAAGTCAAGAAATGTTGGTGTCATTGACAAAATCCTTGAGACAATATCTTCCAACGGCCTGGAATCAACTCCTCAGAAGCATGGCATGGATATTTTTCTTGACGTTTCCTTTGTCGCAAAATTCAATAGAGTTTCATTGAATTTCGGTAGTTCACACATGTTTACGAAACCATTGGTTGACATCAATCTGAGAAGTGTTGAATCAAATGCAACTGGTCTGTTGTCAAAATACGGGCGGCTTGTCCCCATTTCCGAGGAGAGCAACGAATGCAATAAAATTGTTTTTCACAGCATGATTAGTGCAATGCATCTAAATACAAGGCACGACTATATGGAATGTTTAATGGAACCCTTTCCTTGCTTTGCGCATGCGACGTACAAGGTATTCTTGACGGAAGATGGCACTGCTCATGATAACGAACCCGAGAGTAAGCATTGGAGACACTTCTTTATCAGTGCGATGTTCAACATGGTTCTCAATCGCGCCTCATTCATTTTCCCCCAGGGACATCCATCTCTGTGTATATCAATTGCCCTCGCTTTTTGAATATTAACACATCTCCTTCCTTTTTTGAGTCGGCAACTTTATTGAACAAAGTCATATCTGAGTCAGACCCGAAGACCTATCGAAAATGGATCGTTAAAAGGGATTTAGCGTTTGTGAAAGTCTTTTGGAGTGAATTTACAACTTCTGAATCTGATGCATTGAGTCGACATGATGCTAAGGAAGCACTGCGTTTGACGTTAGAACTACACTGGAGGGATGACATTAAGGGTTTTAGCGATGAAGGAAAAGATCATCTGATCACAAAGATTGTGGACCTTGCAGAGACAAATGAATCAGGGATGATTCCATTTCACAATATGGAGCAGGTGCTGAAAAAGATATTGTCGAGGTGCTACTTCTCTGGCTCAAAGGAGCTTCAGGTCGTAAACAACTGTGGCAGAGCGTTGAAAGTATCAACTCGTTCAAATAAGTGGTATAATGGAAAAAGTGATCGCGTTGAGACCGAACATGAGACGTTCAAATCGATTGAGGATGGCCGTTCTGGCTCTCTTGTACTCGAAGAAAGTGACGAACGATGCAAGTCCTCTGGCGGACAGAGAGTAAACGGCACTATGTCGTTTTTGATATCAGGTTATAGAAAAGTAACCAACGTCACAATTTCTCCATACCAATCGTTTATGATCCCTCTAAAGCTTCCGAAAGACAGTAAGCGGAGACGAGCCAGACGAAATAAACCAAGGAATGCATCAGGGTTTGCTCCTCACTTAACAGTTGTTCCAGAGGAAGGGTGTCTCACCTCTATCTCTTTGGTTGTGCGAACGTCTGTAGCAATTCAAACTGAACACCCGGTAAACATTCGAATAGTAAGACTTCCAAAGTCATTTGGACGGTCTCGTCAAGGTGCCAAGACAAAACTAGATTTGTCAAAAAAGAAATATTTGTCAGCAGCTCTCCAAGCATTTGTTGAAGGAGCCCAAATTGTATTTGAGATGCGACAAGTTGAAAGTGAAGTTACAGTACCAGTACATTTAGGAGTTCTGGATTCATCTTGTCATCATGCACTTTTGATCCAAGATCTTTCCGAGCACAACGATAGTTGGAGGCATCCCATCTTAATAACGAAAGACTTTCTGTTTAACCCTAGGAAGCTGGTCGACGTAACAAGATGTCATGCCATGAGTGGCATAATTGTTCACAGGGAGCGTATTTGCATTCAACGCGAGCAACCTGTTTTCACTGATAGTGAACGTAATTCTCAAGAAACTACATGGGATACAATCATTAAGGTCAGAATTGCCATGATCATGATGACCATGACGACAAGTGAATCGAACATATTTTACTCACTATACCATGTCTACCTGCACTGTTATATTTCATCTAGATCATTCCGTTCTTTCTCCTTCAAAATTCGATGCCTTACATGATCTCGGTTCGTCTATGGCAGCTAGCACAGGACGAAGACGATGATTTGTGGCAACACCCCACCTTATATTTAAGGTCCACTGGCACCTTTGATGAAGATTCAGGCAGTGATGATGATAATTCTGCTATGACGCCAACCAGCCAAACAAGTCGCTGTTCAAATCATTTTCATCAGTCTTCTGGAAGAGACAAGAGTGACTTTTTATTCGTTGGGTCAGTGGAAAGCTGTCAAATGTTGCGTCTCAGTGGGATCAGCTTAAGTCAGCCAATTTTCATGCAAGTCTCACAATGTGTTGAATCACATGATTTGACGGAGAAAATGAATTTTATGTGGTCAAAACCGTTATGTCTCAGCCTCGACAAGTTGCGTACTGGTGCCAATCGAAAAGGAACACTCTCACTACCTCAACGCGTCCTTGACTTGGGGGACGACGTCGATGCTCTTGTGGATGTGTCAGTCGATAGTGAAATCAGAATGCCTGCTTGCACCATTTTTTCTCCTTTTTGGATCACGAATAAAACAGGGATGAAGATGGAATACAAGGTGTCCGGCCAATCTAAGAAGTATTTAGACAGTGGAGCTGGAGGCTTGCCTATAATGATACACGGTGCGAAATCAATCGAAACGAATGCAACTTACAAAAAAGTCTCTCGACAGATAAGTGTAATCCCCATAGAGTGCCCAAAAGAAAGTTTATTGAAACATTGGTGGGACGAAACCACGAATGGCAAACTAGTATTGAAAAATATTCCGATGAACAACAATGTTGAATGGAGCGAAAACATTGAGTTGGATGCAGTTGGAACAAGTGGAGAACTTCTGTGCAGAAATGTTGTGCTAAACACTGCAATTGAGTCATTGGCAGGAGCTTTTCACAGGAGCAGCTTAGTTACTCTCAGCCCACGTTATGTCATAAAGAATCTGCTTCACATAGCGATAACAGTAATACCACTGTGTGGCAGTCAAAATGATGTGATCAGAAAAGCACTCCATCTTCGACGGAACCCAACATCATCCGACGAAAGAGAGCAATCGATTCTAAACCCCAATGAATCGACTGTACTTTACAGCTTTCATGACATCTCCTTTGAGGGCACCGAGAGATCTCGTCGCTGGGTTGTTTTTTGTGTCAATGCAACAAGGTCACGAGGTACGCACCTCAGTCCCAAGTGGCACATTTTTCCAACTGATGAACATGACCAGTTTTATTTTGGTGAACATGATGGTCTAGACACAATGTCTGGAATTGTTCAGGCAAAAGTCCATAAATCATCATTCGGCTCCATTCTCATGGGAATTAGTCATTCTGCAATTCCTCCGTATCGCATTGAAAATCGAACTGCCTCTCATTATATTCAGTTTGTTCAAGACGATGATGATGCAATTGTTTTCGAGCTCCCTCCAATGCATAGCTGTGGCTTCACTTGGGATTCGCCACTCGGCAAAAAGGAGTTGATGGCCACTGTTGTCCCAAGAACTGAGAGCAAGAACTCTATCGGAAAGCAGGGACTGCTCACGGGTCAAAAGGTCAAGGAAGACGACACAGTGAGTCTCACGAAGAGCGAAGTCACTGAAGAGACGCCGGGCTCAGACCACGTACAGGGAAAAAGAAATGACGAGCAGCAACGAACTTCTAAATTCAGGCGTTTCTTTATTGGCGGGTATAAGAGGTACAGAATGTCTAAACCAGGTAGGCAGAAGGATTTGCCTGTGAAGTCAGCCAAGGAATGGCGTCTAGGAAGCACGCCTAGCCTGTCTGTGCATATGAGAATTATGGGAGGTACAAAAATTCTTTCATTCAGCGATTCAGACTGGTTGGCTCAACAAGTTGAACGAGGCAATTTGCGCAAGGGCGGTGAATTTAAGCATGCTGAGAGTGTAATGAACCTAGAAGGAATTGGATTGTACATCATCGACAACTTAAATCGAGAACGTAAGTTTAGTTTTTGTCTATGAAATATGAAGTGTAGAATGTGAAAGAGCTGATGGAGGTAACACTCATCGATTTTTTTAATCCCGCCTATCGGATAAGTACTTGGGATTACTGTGAGGGATGTACAATTTCAGAAACCGGGAGGATCCATTGATTTCACCCTGCGAGTTCGGCATTTTCAAGCGGACGCCATGCTTCCAAGTGCGCGATATCCAATCATTATTCAACCGCTACCGCTTGGAGTTGACCGTCGAGAGCCCTTCAATCCAGAATGCGAAGGAGTTTTAGGTTCAAACATCGTTAAGAGAGATTGTTATTGGGAGAACTACAACGAAAAACCCATTCCTGTGCTAGGTTGGTTCATGTCTTGTGCTATTCAAACAGTGTCTGTGATTTTAACACCACATCTGATGGCTTGTGTTTACTGAAACCTGTTGTTAGAACTAAATGGTAGTTATATCCCACAGGTGAGGCTCCTTTTGACACTCCATCATTGCTCAGTTCCTCTTTTTGTTCATTTGGACAAATTTCTTTGATTTCCAGACAAATATGACTTGGATTCCGAGTCTCGACTTAATGATTTGCCCTTGCAAAATCGAAATAGATGTCGACTATATTCTTCGAGTTGTCGGCGTTATCATGAATTCGATGTCTAAGTTTCAAGATGACTCCGAGCACATTGTCGCAACAAGTAGCGCGAGTGAGCGCCTTCAATACGTATCCCGAGGCCAGCAAGACATCTGTCTCACGTACATTGAGAAATTATACATAGCGCCACTTTACTTAGAAATTGAATTGATTATCAAACCAGACGACTCCGATGAAAATGACGGCTACGAAAGTTTAACATTGAACGCAATCGCCCAGTCAACCAACTCATGTGAGTACAACTATTTACTCCAATAGTACGAAACTGTAGCTTAAAAATTCCTTTCTTTTATCCGTGAAGCATCGGTTGCGGGAATTTTGAGCTGGATAGTAAATGTTGGGGCGAACTTTGCGCACGTTTCTCCGTGCTTTCGGTACAATGAAATAGCAGATACAGATAGATATTGTAATGTTGTTGACCTTGCAACGGATATCGCTATATCATATGTGGTCAAGACTATCAAACAAGTAAGTTCGCCTTCATTTGTCTGGAATGTTTTTACCTCATGTCGATAATCCCTCGATTTTTTCACCATATACAGTGTTATAAGCTCGTGTTCTCAATGCACTTACTAGGTGATCCCTCACTGTATGCATATCAAGTAAAGACTGGTGTCACAGACCTTTTTACGAAGACCCGTAAGTCAAGAAAGTGAATACCTGTTTTCGTGAATCTCGAATCACTCCTCTATATTCTGGTTACACATTGTTTGTAGGAGACGAAATTTCGGCTCGAGGTAAAGATGGTGTTGGTCAAGGAGTGGCAAGCTTTTTTTCAAATGTGGTTGGAGGGTTCTTTGTGTGGGGTACGCTATTTTGTGCTGTTTTCATTTTCTCTGTCTTTTTCAGGCAGTCGACACATTTTTTATGGTACCGTTCGATTCTTTGCAGGTGGGAAGCTTACTGGTGGAATAGCTGAGACACTAGATTCAATTGCAATGAGTGAATATACATCAAACCATTTGAAGGCGAAATCCGATGGAAAACCCGCTCAAAACGCTATTGAAGGCGTCGTACAAGGTACTGAATTTCTATCACGAACAGTTGTCCACGGAGTTGCTGGTCTTGTCGGTAACCCCTACAGAGGCATGAAATCAGGAGGAGCTGCTGGATTCACGAAAGGTGCCGCAAGTGGGGTGACTGGGCTAATTTTTGCTCCATTCATTGGTGCGTTGGGTTTTGTCGCGAAGACATCAGAAGGAATAGGGGAGAACTCCAAAATGTTGAATATAGGTGAACGTCCTAGTTATTTTGTTGCAATTAATGAATCATGAATAGCTCACTGGCTTTGATCGTACTACTCGTGATTCCTTAGCTGTCATCGAAGCAAGGTGTCGTCCTTCTAGGTCTGTGCCATGGGGAAAACCAATGGTTGACACCGGACTCTCTTTCCTGAAAGGCATTGGCATACGGTATGAAAATCGAAACATTTTGATAGTTCTTTCTGAGAAGTATGAAGTCTTTAATCTCTATCCATTCTCTACTTTGGCTACAGCGTGCATACTGTGAGGTATCAAAAAGTCAGAAAACAATTGATTCAGCAAGCTCAAGATATCGACATATCATCAAAGGAACTCAAACGGGCTAGAGGTAATTTTCAATTTGAATCAACGCTTACCTTGGCAGCGTCATTTACTTTTGCGTTTCTTGATAACGGTAGCCGCGGAAGAAAGGAGAAAGAACCCACCCTCTAAAGCTATCAGCATAATTCACAATAAACAGCGTCAGCACTACCTAACTTACAAGGTAAAGCCAAAGCTTCTGCCGGATCGCCCGGGGAATTGGGTACTTTCCCATTACGCAGTCACATTTGAAGAAACTCTTGTCCTGCGTACACCAGACTTGCAACTTACTGATCAAGGTAAATATGGGACTTACTTCCTGCATAAAGTATAGTTTTTGGTTCTCATTGTCTTCTGTACACGCAATTTTCACTTTCTTGAGAAGTCATGGTTAATTTTTGGTGAGAGTTGTTGAATTTAAGACATTTTACATAGTTAATGAGATACACACACTGATAAATCTCAATTCAACTTTCAAATATACGTGGCCTGCAGGAACTATAAAGGCCTGAAATTTGCAACTACGAAATCCAGGCCGCTGGCCTCCTGCACGCTAAATGTTAGTGACATCTACTCATCCATGGTTGCATTCTGTAAAGAACGGCAGTCTCGCAAAGAGAAAGGTCTTTCAGATGAAATCAATTCGGATCGACCTAGAGAAGGTAATAAATCCCTTCCTTTCATTGTTCCTACCCCTCAGGAGTTCGCTTTGTTTAGACTATGCAAGCCAACTTTCCTTCAAGATGATGTTGTATCAGCTGTATGTGATGAAATAACATCCATCCAAAAAAAAGAGGAAGATGCTTTTGGAATGTATGATTCTGATTCCCTTGATTCCGATTCAGACAATTTCTCAGTCGACGAGAAGAAGAAAGGAAAGAAAGACGAATCTGAAAATGACGTCCACTCAAATGAGAGGCTATATGGTACCATTTCATTAAGTTTCTTTCCCATCCCATGGTAGTTCTTTGTGCAGCAGCCAATGCTGTTTCGGTCACTGCTGAAACCTTCCCTTTACCCGATTGAGCGTCTTCCTCATTCTGTGGTACCATAGTGCTACTTCTTGAATATGTTTGATGAAATATATTTAATCCCCTGGCATTCAAGTGCAATACCCATCCGTTCCCGTTCTGTATGTGATTTTTGTCAGACCATATTTTGACACTAGAGCAAATAGTTTATTGAAATTGAGTTTGTCCAACACTGCCTACCAAAATCACAATTATGTTTGGTTGCTGTATGGCTGTGGGGGTGGGGGAGACACAAAGACAGAAAACACACACTGCACGTACTAGAATAGTTTAATCTGTTTATCAAATATGCTCCTTAAACTACTGGCATCTTAGTCTGTTACTTTGCTTTGCTAAACAAACCCTCCAGCGAGGTGTTTCATGTGTTTTTGCAACACTCAAATCTTATGCTGACATCATTTGTCTGCCAGGAAAAAGGAGAAACAAACGAGCCCAAAGGAGCAGATGTGTCTTTTGCACTCTTAATTGGAAATGACAGCAACATGTCAATGCTTGTCTTCACATGTCAGTTGACAATCAGCAGACGTCGCCATGCCGGCAAGGTTGTGACTGGATTTGTGGCAGAGTCACATGTCAGCTGACATGTTGCTGCACAATGCCCATCCTCCACAACTCATTGAACAGAAATAAAAACCATTTTTGAAGAAAACAATGGTGTTAATGGAGCACATACCAAAAACACATCTCATACATCATATTTACACAATTACACATTTATTTCACCACCTGGGCAGAAAACTTGTGTAAGTTTACACAAATTATGTGTATACGACACATATCTTGGTCGATGAGAGGGCATCATCAACCAAGTGCAAATAGCAAATAACATTTACACATTTTTTACCTACAATCATTCCCCCTCTACCTTTTACTTGTATGCCATCTCCAATTTCTCCAAGATGTCCAGCGACCATGGATTTGATTTAGAAAAATACAAAAATTGAGGCCTGTAATAGGTGAGCAAAATTTGATTGGTATGAGATGGAATTTGTGATTTATGTTTTATGTCAAATTTACTGTTAAATGCACAAATTTTCATAAATACAATATGTGTAAATATGATTTGCAAAATGTGATTTGGTATGCTACAATATGTATATTGGGTGACTGCCATAATTTGTCTATCTGTTCAAATGTTATAATATTGCATCCAAATTTTTATTTGGAACAACTTTGGTGGCAATTTGGAAGAGACTCTCTTAATTTCCTGCCGTAACTGTTTTTCTTCCAAATCCTTCCAGACTGCCGATTCAGCAAATAAATGGTCATTTTAGTGAAGAGTTACCTAAAATATGATACAATTACACATGACACATCAGACACTCCAAACAATACAGCACAATTATACATTTTGCATGTGACACTCCCTCTAGTAAGGAAAAATAATATGACCTTGACTCATGGATCATGCGGACTGGTCATCTAGAGTATGAAAATGCATGCAATACACCTGAATATTTGCTTATTTGGTGGAGGTAGAAGTAGGAAAGAAATTTGGACAAAGAAGAACCTGACATAGGCCAAGAATCTGCTTACACTTGTAAGCTTTAG
>JALLPC010000213.1:0-15498 GCA_036940045.1 Stephanocyclus meneghinianus | reverse complement strand
GCAAAATACCCACACAACTACATCAACTTTCAACTGGATGATGATGTTGACAACATCATCTGCTATAATAAACATCCCATTCAGGACAATTGTAAACTTTCCCTTCCTGAATTAATGGTGGCTGAAACTGTCAAGTGGTTTCACCAAGTCATGGGATATTCTGGAGAAAAGCAACTAAAAGAATTGTTGAGACAATGATACTACCACCCATAATTATGTTGACACATTGAACAACTAAAGTGTCCAGACTGCCAAAGATACAATACCAGGCCATGGATACGGACTGTTGCCCGAGAGAGAAGTGCATGTTGCACATTGGAAGAAGTGGCCATTGATCTTGTTGGACATTGGGAAGTCAAGGTCAATTGCAGAACAGTGGGGTTCAATGCCTTGATATGCATTGATACTGCTTCCAACCTAGTCAAACTTTTCAGAATTGATAATATGACTGCCAAACACATTCATGATAAATTCATACAGTGCTGGATTTGTTGTTATCCCCAACCAATATGCTGTGTACATGACAAGGGAGGCAAATTCATAAGCAGCCCTTTCCAATGGCTATTGGAAATGTTCAGCATCAAGGATGTCTGCTTAACAAGCAAAAATTCTCAGTCCAATGATATCTGTGAACGATGCATTAAACAGTTGGCAATGTGCTATGAACTCTAGTGCATTCTAATTCTCCACAGAATATGGCTCAAGCACCAGACATAAATGATGATGCATTAGTGCCTGCTATGCATGCCATGCACACCACTGTTGCTACTACCCTGCGTAGTACTCCAGGTTCTCTTGCCTTTACACAAGACATGTTTCTTAATGTGCCACTACTTGCTGATTGGCGGGCAGTTGCATGCTTATGTGAACATCACGTCAATGAAAATTTGTGATGTGACAATAGGAAGCAATGTTGATATGACTATGCTCCAGGACAACAAGTTCTGAAGAAAGCACATAACCCAACCAATAAGTTGGGAGAAAGAAGTGAGGGTCCTTATACCATTGAATTTGTTCATGTCAATGGAAACCTGACCATTTTGTTACATGATGAGGTCACCAAATGTATTAACATATGCAGGGTACTGCCATATTAAACACCATTCCACTTTTCCTAGTGAAGACAGGCCATAAAGATGGACTGTACTTGAGGTCTTTTCCAGTTGTTTACCTTGTGTTGTTTTTTGCCACCTTATCACCTGAATGGGTGAATGGTAAAGTTGTCCTGACCCAGTTCTTATTTGCTTAATGGAAGAGAGTCCTGCCCAGGCATAGAGCCCTTTTCATACACAAGGAAGTATACATTAAAGGTATCAAAAGGGGTGTTAACAAATATGCATGGGTGTGTACTTACAGTAGCATCGATGCATGTTACGCACACTCAATAGCATGGTTAACCCAGAAGCTATCTGATGTAGTTACAAAGCTACATCATTGCAACTTGCTGAAGATGTAGGCATTAGCCCTACTTCTTTGTAACTCTCCAAGATGCAGTAAAGTACATCTCTGACAGAGATATGGTGTGGACATGCTGGTCCGGAGCCATCACTCTGGACTGACATCAGAGCAACTAGTGAATTAAGTTAACAATTAAGAATCATAATTCTTTTACTTAGTTAATGACCATGAGGTTGCTTTCCTTGTATGAGCAATCATTCAGCAGTGTTGATCTGCTTTTTGATACAGTGTTATCATGTAACTTTGGGTATTTCGTATGCCATCTTAGTCTGGGTGAAGAGTTTGGTAATGCGGTTAATACTCAAACTTGATTCTTGCAACCTAGTGAACTCAACCTTACCATTCTGTATTGGTGTTCACTCAAGCTAGCCAGTGAAGGCACTTTGTTAGTTGCTTCAAATGAGTTCATATTGATAACTGTATGGCAATAATTAGCTCCGATGAATGTCTAGTGAAGAACACAGAGATCTGTGATTGTACTGTCAATTGTTTGACTGGAGTAGGTCTTGACCTGCCCAGTGTTTTGTAGACATGCACAGTTCCGGATGCATCAGTATCCTGATTATTAATTGAATGACTTATTTTGAAAATTTGAAGTCTTTTGCTGTTACAGATGTGAACATTTTTGACAACTGAATTACTTCACTGGTTCTTTGAGCTCAGACATCTTCCTAACAAGGTGGCCATTACACTTGTGTTAAGAACCAACTTTTGTAATGTAAGACTGTTTTCAATTTGGGTGTTGTCTCTTTGTTGTACAGCCCATTCTGATGATAACTGTTTAGTAAACACTCCTGTCCTGAAGGTATAACTTACTCTTGTTAGTTTGTAACTTTTGTGGACTGGTATGCTGTGTCTTTAGTTGGTATAGACTGTCCTTGTCTTGAAAAGGTGAAGGAAACAGGCAGTTTCTTTCAATCACCAAAGCTCAATCTAACAGCTTCCCATGGCTTTGAGAGACTTCAGTAACATGTTTGTAACTTAGCTTTAAGTATTTGCTAGTGTCAACCATTCTTTTGACACAGCTTGGAATGTCTGCTATTTATCAATACTCCAGAAAAGTATTGAATGGGAGTGATTAGCTCCATGCTTAAGAGTGGTGTAGCCCAAGAAGAGCACTTTTGCTC
Organism: Stephanocyclus meneghinianus; assembly: GCA_036940045.1. Classification (NCBI taxonomy): domain Eukaryota; phylum Bacillariophyta; class Thalassiosirophyceae; order Thalassiosirales; family Thalassiosiraceae; genus Stephanocyclus; species Stephanocyclus meneghinianus. Next base: position 12,913 of record JALLPC010000213.1, on the reverse strand, counting down.
AAGCAGTTTGCTTGTGCATTCCTATTGTGCCCTGTGTGTTAGTGTAACCCTGGTTAACAGTTGACAGCAGATTAATCATATTCACTGGCAAGGTGATTTGAATCATAACAGTTTTTGTTCAAAAATGTGGAACAATTTTGGACTTTGTCATGATGGCAATCATGACTTAGGTCATATGCTGGTGCAGTCATCCTGTGTTCATTAACTCATTAAATCTGTATGCAACAGGAACTCATTGTATATTGCAAGGGTTTTGCCCTTCCTTCACTTGTAGAAAGCATACCATCCAATGTATGTCAAGACTTTGACACCTGCTTAGTTGGGTGTGGAAAACATATGCAATTCCTATTTTATGGAACATGAGGGATGCTTCAGAACAATGTCCTTGTAGCTCCTATGGTGCTGTAGGGATACTTTGTCAGGGGTTCAGAACCTAAAAAAGGTTGATTTTCTGTTGCTTCTGGATTCCTTGCTTGTTATTGTTTCTGGGCATAGGGTAAACATTTATCCACCTAAGAAAACTATTCTGAATACCATTTTTCTAGGCATTTTTGTCCTATTTTGTGTTTGCTTCAGGATATAATTTTAGAAATGAAGTAAGTGAGGAATCCAAAAATCAATGCATTTGATTTTTGAATTTTGGCTATTCTCTGCTTTTTGATCATTTGTTTTATCTTTAACACTTTTCATATGCCGCTCTAGGGCTTCCAGGCACGAAAGGGTAGCCTTCTGAAAAACATTCTCTCATTTTTGGTCTTGTCTCTGTTTTATCACAAAATTTGTGAAGATTTTGAAGAGTTGCACATTTGCCAGTTAAAATTATACCAAATTCATTTGAAGATTGCAAACAAATCAGAAATTTGTGAGAATTTAGAAAGAAGGTCCATCAAAAAGGTACCTTCCCAAAATATTGATTTTTGACTCCATGTCATCTTTGACTCATTTCTGGTATTTGGCAAACTATCATGACCCTGTGCTCTTAAGTGGAGTTTTACTCCTAGGCTGATTCTTTGGTCATTGGCTTGATCATGAGGACCTAGTCTAGTTGCAAGAGGTCCTCTTCTTGTGATTGCAATTGTAAAGGCTGTTTTGCCATTACTATAATCAAATGGGCTGTGCTGAATCTCACTTTTACCTTGGTGGTGTTGATGCAAGCTAGTACACCTTGAAAGAGCTGTTCCATGACTGAGGATTCATGTGAGATCCTGAGAAATTGATCTCAGGCAATATTGGCTCATCAAAGAAATCCATCAGGTGACTTCAAAGTACCCAATGTTCTGTTGGACTTGATGTTGAGTCCCAAGCAAACCTATATCTGAGAAAATGTTATTATACTCCCATTGCCAAAATTTTTGGGACTAGAATTTGCATGAACAAGTGAGATTGAATTGGGAATACAATTCTCTTTAAAGTACGGAAACTTTAAGTTGGATTCTGCACTCATTTTCATGTGACTGACCCCACTTCGGGGTCATAAGTTTGTCTTTCTTGCCTAATGAGGCAGTAGAAAAGATTATTGGAACATTGGTGCCCTAGGGATTACCCATGTATGTACTAGATACATATGTTATAGATGTAAATTACTACAATATATTATGGTGCATAGGTCACACTGTAGTGTAGGCCACACTTTACACAAGGTCACTGATTTTACAAACATAATCATTTTCAAGCCCTTAAACCCCTCTTTTTAACCTAAGTGCACTGTGAATAGATTTGCCTTTTTCAAGACCAATCTGCCCAAATGCCTGGTTCCCAGGACTTCTTCTTGGTTCAAAAGTTATGTCTGATTGTTGCTTTACTCACCACGCATCACCTCACATCACTTGATATAGTTTTGGTAGGCTTACATATTGTATGTAATACTTTTGTGTGTTTGTCGCTCCACACTCAAAATAATTATGTTTCCGTCTCTCACATTGCAGGAACTGTTCATCCAATGTCAGCATTGTTTTGCTGGTTGAATACGTGGTAAGAACCATTTTATTTGCTGAAACTTGCTGATGTTGGCATGGACTGCATGCAGCTTTGGTGGATTGTTGCATTTGTTGAAAAATGGCACTGGAGAAACTTGTGGCTTTTTTATTCTCTTTGACAAGATAGCACATTTAAAGTTTTTAGAATGTCACCTAATTTAGTTTTACTTTAAAAAGAAACTTATTAACAAGGAAATGGTAAAAAATATTATATTAACAAATTCTTTGAATTGGTAGATTGTCATGTCTGCTGGAAATGGCACCCGATGAACCCACAACTTCACCACATCAAGTTTGGCAGCATGGCATTCTTCAGTCTTGGTGACACTAGTGGGTTCAGTAGCATCAGGACAGTGTTCCTGATGCTGCTTGAACCCAACAGCTGCCAACCCCATGCTGCCAAACTCAATGCCTCAAAACCCAATACCACTAAACCCACTACCCACCAAACCTGACACCAGCAAACCAGCTGCTGCAAGCTCACAGCACCCACCACCACCGAACTCAAATCCATCAACTGCTATAGCCAAACCCAAAAGCCACCAAACTGGATGCTGTGAAACTGGAAGCCGTTAAACTGGAAGCCGTCAAACTGGAAGCCAACAAACTGGAAGCCAACAAACTGGAAGCCATCAAACTGGAAGCTGTCTAAACAGATGCTGCCAAACTGGAAGCTGTTTGCTTGACATAAAGGTGGGCAGTGAGTAGACTGGAGGGTACAAAGCCACCTACCACTCAAATAAACTGGTGGGAAGAAAAGAGGGCATATCAAAACTGACAGAACTACTGTACTATCTATGATTATTTTTAAATTTTTTATGCCACATGCTTTGATTTAACAAAAACACTGTGTTTAGGCCACAATTTACTGAACCTCAGAACATTTGGCATCTATACACCATACTGTACTGTAATTGTACTCCAATTTGTTACAGTGTGTTGAATTATAACACATGATGTTGGCTTTAGCCTTAATGATTTAGCCTATTCTTGTTTTTGTCTTTATTAAAATGATGTTTCACATATTGCTCATAGAAACAATTTCTTGGGCATTAATAAATACCTCTTCACACATTTAGGCCATTTGTCTACTTAGGACTGCCTGTCATGTGTTTTTATTCAAGGGCGATATTGAGCATGGTATTGAGTACCATATGCTTGGGTTAATCTGCCACATGTTCATTTATGCATAACTTTGTCCTCTTTTTCTTTGTAAATTAACTTGCACTTATGTGCTACAAATTAATGTGTCACATGCGCATGTGTGCATCACTTAGTGGTCATTATTATGAGTTCACACTTTGTACTTCTCACTCTACTCTGTTAGATGGAGCAGAGTATACCCATGTCAGCCAGAAACATTACCTCAGTGATGTGTCTGGCTAATACTGATGCCTGAGCTTGTGAGTAAGACTCACTACAACTCTACCTGAGGGCGTAGCTAAAGACTAAGCTGTATGCAAATGTATGATAGTGACATAAGCTGTTGTATTGTAGAACTTTTTAGTGAAGACAAAAAGTATAATTTTTGGATAATTGAGAACTTATTCAATGAACTATTTTAAATGATTTAAACTGAGAAATACAAACTGTTAGTCCTCATGTTTTATTGTGTTCATTACATGGAACTGATTCTGACAGAGAGTTGCTACAGGCTGTGGCATTTGCATGGCTCAATCCTTTCTCTTAACTGCCACTCATTTGTGTCAACTGCCAGCAGTTGAGAAGGAAGTCATTTCTTTTGGTATGTTCTTTCTGAGAAAGGTGTATATGTTTGGATATTGTTTTCTCAGAAACTAATACCTTATGACTTCTTCTTCCTTTGTATTGCACAAAGCAAAGCAGACAATTCTTGTGTCTTGATTTAGGGCCATATTCTGGACCATAACTACATAATGGTTATTGTAGATACTTGGCTCAAGTCAGATCATTGAGTATTGACAACTCAACCTGGGCTGACATGCATTCACAGACATTTTTGCTGGATACAAAGGAAATAATCACAGGAACCAATAACAACATCAGTTACTTTGACCTGGTTGTGGATGGTGTCAATATATCACATACATCATTTTCAATGAAACATGGTCCTTGCCATCTCCCCAACCACCATGTATCAAATTCTCTACAATGTGGGTGTGGAGATGACTACCCAATTCAACCTAGTTTGCCAGCACAGTCATGACAGTTCATACTAATCTCACTTGTCCTCATGTTTAGGTCATTCTACCATACGTAAAAAATCAGTCTATCCCTTTGTGTCTGAGCACCATCTGCAACTATCGAGCAACTGTGGCTCTCACTGCCTCATCACCGTCCTCTAATTGATGATACACCAATTGGGCATCATCTTCGACATGAATTTCGACAAAAAGTTGTCTTGATCGAGTGTGCCTATGCCTAACACCACCATATGTGATTCATTGACAACAAATTTGACATTTTTTAGTGGTCTACTGCAGATTGTCATATGGCAGCACTGAATCTTTATGTGAACATGATGGCTATCTAGTCTTGGCATCTTGCCTTCAAGTCTTGGTGCAAATACTCCAAAATGACATTATGTATCTTGTGGAGCATGGCTCTTTGCAGTGCATGGACTGCCAAGTGTAGATGTTATCAAGGTCATTGCATGGCAAAAAGGAGCATAAATAATGTGCATTGAGGCACTATCAGAAGTGAGTCATCTATCTTATCAAAACACAGGAATTGATTACCCTATTCAATGACATTGATATCATACGATCAGGATACTCTGTCAAGCTACCTTGCACAACCTATGTGGAGAAAATTACCACATTATACCTAAATGATTGAATTGGAATTATGCCAACCATTGTGCACTGGCCCTCATTGGGGGCTTTTACGGTGTCATTGGAGATCTGGTCTACAGGATCAAGAGAGTCTGAGGCAGTACTTTGAACTTGGATACCAAAATGGAATTGGGGAGTTTATTCATGGCAACACCATTTGCAGAACCAACTTACAAAGGATGGTCATCAAGTGAGCACAAAATAGTATATTTTCATTGAATCTCACTATCATGCAGTTGTGTATGCTCTCAAATACCTACTACTAATATTTCACAAGGCATGATGACATGTATTTCTGGCAATCTCAAACCTCAATTGAAATATGCACACTATCCCAAAGATTAACAATAATAAACATGGGACTCTTCCACCAGGTGCCCATCAATCACATTAACCAATGGATGTTCATGCTTAAGGATTACTGTTAAGTTGACAGGAGGAATCATTGCAGAAAAAATGCAGCTAATGGTTGCAATATCATCCATGGAAGTTATTTCATTGCAGCATCAGATGCTAAAAGGATATTGGTTGTTAGAGGTAGGACCTGGCAGTCCTCAACAAGCCTTTCCACCTTCCATATAACAGAGAACAATGATATGTGCAGTGCAAAGCGCATGCACAAATGTAACCTGAGCACACTACATTGACATTCGGAACTTCTTCTTGTTGATTGGAACCCAATGTTGTTCGATCAATGAAAACAAAGATAAATGAGGCCGACCACCTCACAAAAACTCCTTAGCAGATGCAGTTTTACAGAAATGTAGCTATAAACACCATGCTATGATAACATCATGGGGAAATGCCCTGAGTTCACATAATGTAGAGCACAAGTACATCCATCCACCCATTGGAGTGTGTGTGGTGTTGTGGTGGGGGATAATAAGCGGAAGCACACAGTGTGCTATGGTACCCAGTCCAGCCCGATGAAAACGCTTTGTGGCGGAGAGGGGTGCGTTACGAACCTGAGTGAACCTAATTCAAACCTTAATGACCAACATCAAAACCTACGTGACGTGTTTTCAAAAGCACGTAGGAATCAATATTAGTTCTCTTGCTGCGAACGCTTCTTCGCTAACCTGTTAGAACCTCATGGCTTTCAGAATGCGTTATGTTCTCATTCCATCTTGATTCACTTCAGGGGATCTCGCTGTATGGTACAACATCCTCCAATCTCTATCCGTCACGGTGTGTCTCGCACTCCAGCAGAGAGGTAAAACAACACGTGTGGGACACCAAATCATACCTTGTTGTTATCATTTATCGCCGTTTCTATCTCATCTGTCACAACTAATTCTCTCACAAACCACACTTCTTTGAACCGATTAGCCTGCTTCAACCACTGCGCGATTCAAGACAAACGGTAGAGATGATTTCCACTTCTACTCTTTCCCTTATGACCTCAATTGTGTCTCTCATTGGAGAACTCACTGCTGGTGCTGCCGCCGAAGGGTCGTCACTCAAACTCAAGGCAGATTTTGTTCGTGAGATGGCCTCTGAAACTGCTCACCTGACTGGCATAGGTGCTCCATCTCCTCTCGGGGCGTCGACTATTCGCAAGAAAATTATGGACAAAGCGACTCTGTTGCCTCGCGATGGCCGTCAGCTTCAGGACAACAACAATCAAAACGAAAATCAAGCAAACGCGAATGCGCAAATCCAGGATGGGGCAGACGATTACTTCATGGCATTTGGATCTTGGAACAATGCTTTCGGATTTGACCCAACACAGTATGCACTATCCTACCACCGCTGTGCCGAGGTCCGACAGTTCGATGACGAACTCGCTGCGCAGGAAGATTCCCTCTCTGTTTTCGCGACGAAACACTTCGCTGTATTCCGCTTTTGCCCTGCTGAAACTTGCATGGGCATACAGGAAGAAGAAGAAGAATTGAGCTGGTGGAACAGGACTTACGGACAAAAGCAAGCGGAAGCGGAAGAGGAGGAACAGGAGGAAGAAGACCAAGACGAATACGAGTACGGACAAGAGCCCGAAACAGTTGGTGCTCGCGGTGTAGGATGTCAGTCAAACTATGGAGAGTACATGAGTGAGTCGTAGCTGCGTTGAAGTGTTTTTTCTCCGTCACGAAATTGTTATCGTTTGAATCTGATCGTTTAATGCACTCATTAATCTCCTTCTAGTTGAACTCGGAGATTACCTCGACATTATGTCCGACTTTCGCGAGCAGCGCTTTGAAGCGTACTGTCAGTACTGTCAGCAATGTCTCTACACGTCCTACCAGCAGTGGATGAACAGGTGAGATATTATGTACTTCGTGATACCGATCTGGAATGATACCTTATCTTGCTCAACTGCAATCAGCCAAGGACGAGAGAGGGAACTCAAGGAATTCAGCGATGAGAGCTGGAAAGATGACTTAGAAGGAGTAGACTTTTCGGAACACAGATCCCTGGGAGGCTGCTCTAGCAACAGTTGTTATAAGTACAGAAACATTTGCGGCAGCGGTGTCGAAACCGAGTTTGAAACCTACTTTGAGTGCACTGAAGTTGAACGCAAGAATGGAATGGTAGTATACGTCGGCCCACATTGCGCTGAGGACGGATTCACGATCAAGCTGGGTGTCTATGGTGACGAAGACTGTAACGAGTATATTGGGAAAGGCGTTGACATTCAAAACGTCCTCGGGGAAAAGCTTGGCGATGATTACCTGCAAGAATATGTCTCCGGCTCGGTTGACGCGATCAATCAGTTGGATAAAGTGTACCCCGAATTCGGTTGGTGCATCCCATGCAAGGAGTCGGTAAGATTATCGCGTTTGTTTCCCTTAGCACTTCTGCTAACTCACTCACCTCATGACACGAAAACCACCTGCTGTCTTTGGTAAAGGACCAACTTTATCCCTTTGTCTATTCGACTGATGACTACTCGGGGAATGAGGTGTCCGAGCTTTGCGAAAATCTATACTTGGCCTCTGCAAGATGCGACATGCACTACCGCAGTTGGTCGAATCGGGCTAAGAAAAGCAAAGAACTTACTGCGCTGATGACTCTTCAGTGCGACTTCATTGACAGTGTTGTCATGGGCAACTATGACGAAATGGGATTTGTAATTTTGCAGCAAGAAAACGTCACCAATCCCTCCTCTGCGTCTGGTCTGACGGGGCTGATCGCGAAAACCATGAGCTTCAGCACGAATCCTGACACAGCAAGCCGCGTTACCCCCCTTCAAGTGTTCGGCCTCTGTGCATCCATTTTTGCATGCTGCATCCTCGGCGTATGGGCAGCGGCCCTACACAAGGGCAAGTCGGTGGCTGTCACCGGATGGCGACCTAAACGTGCGAGGCAACCAGCTATCGTTCGTCAGGAGTCTGGAATTGTTATGGGACGCTCTGATGACTCAACCTACTGCTCACCCAAGTAGAATTAGAGGCGGGGTAAAAATCAAAAACTTGTACAGAGATTATATTATGTGTTGCCATCTGTTGGTGGTTTGTGGGTTCTGGTTTGTGTAACACGTTCTTCAGTAAGGCCATTTTACGCCACACATTATTTTCAGCGAGGGTAGGGGTCGGCCGCGGCCAAGTCAAGAAAGTCAAATGAATCAACTGTAAAGATTAATTGCGAACAGAAAAGATTGATCCTGTAACAAACTCGTACCTGTCAAATTTCAAATAAGGGTGTTGAATACATGTGCACTCGCAGAAAAATAGTATAAAGCGATGGTCTTCGGTATACTGTGTACATATGAGGAACTATTAGTTAAGCTCTAACCGCCGACTCTTCGCCAGAGGCCACGCAAAAGGCTGACGTGATGTGTGCCTCTCCCCTCAATTGATTCACAACACAGCAGTTGGCTCCACGTCTCAAAGCAACTATGTAGAGTCTGTTGCAAATTGACAAGTAACTTGATTTGTTACACTTTTGTCATTAATTGGTAACTCTGTCAAAGTCTCACTTTCTTTGCCACAAAAGCCACCGCATCAGATTTGGTGATATACAGCCGTAAAATGATGGTCCATCAATTCGCCACGATTGCACTCGTCGCAGACGCATCAGCCACTGTATCTACAGAAACGAAAACTCGTTTCTCCGCCAAACACCGATCCAAATTTTTCGCTGCCATGAAGTCTGCGAACTTAAATGCCCACCTCTCTGGACGCAAACTCGAGAAAGATCAGACCTCGACCTTCGATACCTTTGCTGACTACGTCAACGGCGACTCTGACAAGTCCAGGAGTCTTCGCAAGAAGATTTTGTTCAAGGCCAAGTACGTTTCACCAGATGAAATGAAGTCTCGCGGAGAACGTTACCTCGAGAACTCCTACGTCAATGGGAAGTACAACTATAACAACGGAGAGGGCGCCGATTTGTACACTCAGAAAGATGGTGCTGACGACTACTTTGTTGCTTCTGGGGCTTGGAATAACGCGTTTGGATTCGATGTGACGCAATATTCCTTCTCTTATCATCGCTGCGCCGAGGTCCGCCAGTTCGACGATGTTTTGGCTGCTCAAGAAGACACCACCAGTGTATTTGCTACGAAGCACTTCGCTGTGTTCCGCTTTTGTCCTGCCAAGACTTGTGAAGGCATGACAGAGGAGCAGATCGAGGCCGAGCGCGAAGCAGAATATGCAGAGTACGTTAAGAACTTGAATGCACAAAATGCTGAGAACCAGGCAGCTGCCTATGCCGAGGCGAGAAGTGGAAATGTCAATACATACAATGCGTATAATGTCAACCAGTATATTCAGCAGCAAGCAGAGGCTGCTCGCGACGCTGGCGAAGACTATGAGCCTCCTTCTTGGTATTTTGATAAGAGAATCATTGGTGGGGCGAATGGATCGGGGTGCTCTTCTAACTATGGAGAATACATGCTTGAACTCGAAGGTAAGTTTCAATGTAGTGTTTGGTTTACTTGATCTACTCTGCGTCATTGCTTACTTACTATTTGTCCTGCACTTCACTCACAGACTTTCTCCAGATCATGGCTGAATATCATGCTGAACGCTTTGAAGTCTACTGTGACTATTGCGCGAATTGCATGTACGCGGCATACAACAAGTGGATTAACGCCCAAGGACGACACCTCGAAGCAAAGTCTATTGACGAAGATTGGAGGGACGACTTCGAGCGTCACCTTGGTGGGTACGAAATGGACTACTATGGAACCTGTCCCGAATACGATACTTGCAAGTCTTTCAAGAATACATGTAATGCTGGTATTGATGACACACTAGAGCAGTACTTTGAATGTACTCAAGTTGAGCGCACTAATGGAATGGTTGCCTACATTGGACCTCACTGCAGTGACGATGGCAAGACAGTTACCCTTGGTGTGTACTCTGATGAAAACTGCGCAGAGTACATCGGAAAAGGAACCAACATCAACAACTTCCTTGGATTTCAACTAGACCAAACTGCATTAGAAGGATATGTGACGGGTTCTTTGGCGCGTGATGTGATTCCTGACGATTACTATGAGCGTTATTGGTCGGAAGAGCTTCAGGCTTACTACGATCCACAGGAACAGCTGTGTGTGCCTTGCGCTGCCTCTGCGCAGATTTATGAGAACAAGGGTAACATTTATCAGGCAGGTAGCGATGATGACTATCTTAACTATTATGATGATGAGGTGAAGTAAGTGTCGCTGTTGTATATTTTCCCTTTTTTTGACTTAGCTGCAAGGTTGACGCGTTTAGTCTGACATTTTTGCTGTGACACTTGAAGTGATTTGTGCCTCAACTTATACATGGCAAGTGCACGCTGTGACAAGCATTTCCGCTCATACAGTACCCAAGGAAGGAACTCCAAGATGGCGAATTACTACAGTCGCATGGATTTGAGCTGTGATTTCATTGAAAGTGTCATTGTGGGCAACTATGATGAGATGGGCTTTCTTGTCTTAGAGAACTCCACAGAAGTAGCGATCAGTGGCAATTTCTTTACCAGTGCAGCGAGTTCATACAATCAATTTACTCGGCAAGTCACCCCTCTTCAAATCTTTGGGCTGTGTGCTTCTATCTTGGCGTGTGCTATCTTTGGCATGTGGGCTTTGGTGCTCACTCGCAATGTTTCACCCCCCAAGTTTTGGAGGCATCAAAGGGCTGGTGCCCGGGGCAATGTGCCAGCATCTGGGCCTATTACAAGACAAAACTCTGGGATTGTCTTGGGGCGTTCTGCCACTTTGGAGCAAGGTACTGCACCTTACCATGCTGCTTCATAAAAACTTGCTTAAAAATATGGTGTTGTGATGTACAGTGCACTCTGAAGGAACCTGGGTTGAAGATTTTGAACAAAATTTATGTTTACTGTAGTAATTGTTTTGTTGTTGACAAATAAGAAAATCTTGTACAGAAATTGAAGCCCTAAGTGCTACTTAATCCACCCTGTCAATGGACACAAACAGAAAAAGTACATCTACATTAGCTTTACCTCATGCTGAGAATTTGAAGCCTCATATGTGATGTGTGAGATCTGACATTTTTTGAGTTCTGTCACCAGATATTGTGTTCATGTCAGGTCAATATTTGAATTTTTACCTGACATCTGACATTTTTGTGAAAGGCTGCCATAATTAGCGATTCCAATCGTCAGACTTTGATATAATATGGCAACAATGACTGATATTTTAGAAAAATGTCAGTCTGACATTCTCATCTGACATTTCCACGTTTTGTATTTTGCCCTCATTTCACCTATAAAAAATAGCATCTCACATCCCATCAATTCACCATGCTGCATGCAAACTTCTTGCAGTCCACTCTTGTCATGTTTCATCATGAGTCACGACCAACATTGGGGTAGCCATTGTATACAAGTCATCATCAACTCTGCACTCCATCATGAGTCTATATGGATTCCACGACGAGTCTGATTTATCATCATCCTCAGAGAGAAACATGGCAATATCTGTGGTATCGTTTCAGATTATAGTTCTGGCCGTGAAGGAAATGTCCATCAATACAAGAAAATGATTGCATTTCAGTGTAACTTACATGCTATGATTGATTTTGTTTGTGAGGAAAACAACCAATCCTTCACATTTGGTGACACAGATGACTGGCTAGAGCGGCAGAACAACATATTTGACATGTCCACTCAACAAGCCCAACACTGTAGCCTGTTTGGATAATCATTCAGGGACATCTACAAGATTAATTATTTTTTACAATTTCTTCAGCCACTGGTCCATGAGCAAACAAATGTTGAATCTTGTGATAGGATTTCTACTTTCAGGATTAGGTTTCGGGTATACCTACATAAGATATAAGATTGATGAGTTGACAGTTGACTGACTTTTTCAATGAGCAAGTATGGGTTTAACCTGCAAAGAGAGATGAACAGAGGCAACACATCTGTGGTTGCACTGAACTACTTATAACTCTGTTGCTTGATTACCTGTGAAATAGAAGACCCTTCTGCTGTTTAAACTCAAGACACTATAGCCTACAGAGTAGTATTGAGCTTTCAAGATATTTTCAAAAAGGATCAGTACTTGTTCATATGATTGGATCAGATACCCTGTCACCATGGATTACTTTCTGTGATGAAGAAGCTCGCTTCTTACCTGGATGTGTTGGCTCTGTTGGCATTGTTTACCCAAAATGGTCATGTTTCCTTGTACATGATTCCAATAGAGCCTGCGGAAAAGAACAATTTCGTACTGTTTCATGTGACAGACAATAAAGCACAGGATCTTGGAATAGCTCCTGTTCAGTTCGAAGCAAGGGACTACAGGTGTCAGTTTAGATCACAATGTTACAATAATTACTACTGTAGAGTTGATAAATAGCCTATCTCATGCTGATGCTTATAATTGTTGTCATCTTGCATTGCACTTCTATCCACATCACAGCTCCAACAGGACAAATCTGTTTTGCTACAGAAACAGGATTTAAAGCAATAGACTGAGCACTTAACAAATTATCAACCATTAAACTGAACTCATTGGAAAACAAATCCCCATTGCATCAGACTGTAATAATATTCGTACTGTGACATGAGCCAAGTATGTACATATGTCTTATCTAAGACCAAGGTCAAAACTTATGCCCAAATGGGGCACAAGAACACCCTACAAATCGAAGGTGTCCTTTAGATACCTTTTGTCCCAAGTACCAAGAACATCATGGTACTCCCAGGGAGCAAGACCAAGACATCTGG
>JALLPC010000212.1:0-15535 GCA_036940045.1 Stephanocyclus meneghinianus | reverse complement strand
GACGAAACTGTTTTCGTTTTCACTTCATCAGGCGGGGCAATCAGTGATTGTGAGCTTTCTGATAGTGTACTCTTGTGGCAGATAGCTTTTGACTATATCATGTGTTAGCATGTGGAAAGCTCACTTATCCTTCGTGTTTTCTACAGGTAAACAAGAATTCTTTTGCATAAATTCTCGGGGTGACACGGAAATTCTTTGTGAGAGTCAGAATCCTTGGTATACTCGCGTGTAGGGAGTAGGACAGACTCTGAGTAAGAGGTAAAGTTAATGGATTATGGGGAGAGTAGGCTTCCCCTGCTCGTGAAAATCTGGAAAATAGATATAATATTTTTCTCTACTCTGCATTAATGTAGCTACGAAGTAGCGAAATATGCAGAGTAGAGAAAAAAGGGGAGGCTACGTTGAGGCCTCCCCTATGTAATAACTTACTGCTTTTCCTTCCACTTGAAACAGCTTGGATTTGGAAACCATGTCAGCAACATTGCTAGGGCGGCTGTAAGCAATGGTGAACTCTGATATTCCGATTTTGGATTGGAGTATATCTTGACATTCTTCTTCGTAGATTTGGCGGATTTGCCTTCTGGGGATGTCACTAGGATGGTACTCTAAGTGGAAAAATAGCCTCTCTCGGTGGCTATTAAGATTTGTGAGTGTTCCCGCTAGTTCTGCACGGGAGGGGGCCTTGGTCTTGATTCTCTCATAGGATGATATAAAGAGTTTATGTAGGAATCGTTTGTCCCAGCCTCTCCAAATGAGTCTTTTGAAGAGGAGGGACATGATGAGAAGGAAGTCTTCTCTTTCGCTATTTTGCTCGTAGTAGTGTCGGAGAAGGCCATAGACCATGCCTCTGATCATTCCCGGAGGGTGCGCGGAATGTGGTGGGATGTAGAGGTAGAGGTTCATTGGCTTTTGATAGGTCTTGGTTGAGATGCGACCATTTTTCAATGTGATAGTGAGATCTAGGTAAGTAACTTCATGGGAAGGTTCTTCGAATTCCCATTTGAGGAGTCCGAAGTTGTTGAAGGTGTTTTTCAATTCTTGCCATTGCTCATCTGTAGGGCCTAACCATACTCCAAGGAAGTCATCTATGAAGCGGTGCGGGTGGTTGAGCCTCTTGAGTTCAACTTGGAATCTTGGAAGAATCTTGTTGATTTCGTGCCAGCCGAAGTAAAGGTTGGCATATACAACTGCTACGGAGGTACCCATAGCAGTACCGATGAGTTGGAGAAAGTGGGTATCTCCAAACATGAAGATGTTATATCTCATAACAATTTTTAGGCCGTCAATCACGGCAGAAGTTGGAAACCCGAGTGGGAGTAGCCTGTGACTCCTCAAGTAGTTGGTATAGAGGGTCATCACTTGGATCCCGTGAGTGATGTCAATGTTTTGATACATACTTACCGCATCTGCGGTGAATAAACGAGCATTTGGTGGTAGCTGGAGCTCAACGAGTTTGTCTCGGAGCTGCTGGCTATCTCGGACAATGGTTGGGACGTGGGTGGTGAGTCCAAATAGCTGCTTGTCCAGCCACTTTGATAGTCCTTCGATGTATGTGCCTATCTTTGCGACGACGGGACGGAGTTGCCATGGTTGTTTGTGAACCTTGACTGTTGCTCGAAACTGGGCAATGTTCGGTTTATCTCGTCTGTAGCAGCGGCGCAGGAAGATCGCGATGGGGTCTGGGTCTTCATCTTCTTCTGTTGAGGGAAAGTACTTGCTGAGGTACTCCTCAAATCTATATTGGAGTTCTCGTTTTTTGGCTGTTGCTTCGAGCTCCGTTAGTGTCTTGTATGTCTGACCCTTTTGGAGATGGTCTGACAGAACTCGTTGGATGTAGATTTCTCGCTCGAGGATGGTGAAGCCTAGATTTTTGTCTGACGGGACAATAATGAATTTATTGTGATTGCGAAGTTGTGAGAGTGCGCTTGCTTGTAATGGAGTTGTGTTGGGAGGGGTGTAGCATCGTTGGAATTGTTTTTGCTGTTGGTGAAGTTTGCTTTCGAATTTTTTGAGGCAGCCCTCTACTTGTTGACTTGCTTTCTCGGGTTCCCATTCGGAGTTTGGGATGTAGAGACCCGGGACGTAGTTGCCGCTGTCAGGTTTGTGGCGAAACATGTATTTGATTCTGATGTCTCGTTTAAACCTGGAGAGGGATTTCTTGTAATTGTTTTTGGGGTAGGCACTTTTAATGCAAAAGTTGTGGCCGAGGCCGAGTGTGGAGGTAGTGCCTTTGGGGATGAAATGTTGATTTTTGTGAAGACATAAATTATGAACTGCCATGTTTGATGGCGATGAAAGTAGAAGATCGATTGGTAGTTGTGCAAGGTAGTCTTTCTTGTTTTCCCATGTTTGTTTTGATGGGTCTGCAAGGAAGCCTTCTCGTTTGAGGAGATTGAGTTTGAAAGTGTGAGTTTTCTGTACAAAAGTGTTTCGGAAAAGGTTGTCTCGCCTTGTTTGGCTTGCTAATTCCTTCTCCCTCCTCTCCCTCGCCCTGCGTTGTTGGCACCGCCTTGATTTCTTTGGGAGCCACGACCTCCTCGACCGCGTCCTTGAGTTTGGGTTCTTGCGTTGTGGTTCCTTCGGGGTGGAGTTTCTTGGTCCTTCTCTTGGTTGTTGTTCTTCTGCTTCCGTTGGTTGCTTCTGCTGTTGCCTCTTGTCCTCGATCCCCTGCCCGAGGCGTTGCTTGACTGCTGTCTCGATTGCTGTCTGCCTTGCCCTCCTCTTCCGTTTGACGGATTGGGAGTATCTTGACCATTGCTTGGCCTTGGTGTGTGGGTTTTGACACCGGCCAAAGATTTTTTTCGGGCTTGCTTTGTTTGGATTTTTTCATGTCGTTGAATTTCTTCTCGGACGATATCCCGGACTCCGCTTTCGGCTGCTCCTGCGTTTTCCAGGGCAGCTATCACATCATCGTTTGCTTTTGACTGGCTGCTTGCTACTTCGAGGTGCTCGATTTGTGCGTTGATTTCGCGGAACTGGTCGCGTTGTTTCAACTCATCCCACAGGTTGATGGTGATGTGGGGTATAAGACTTTGGAGTTTGTCGGCGAGGACGGTAACGTAATGGTGGTCACGTATGCCGAGTGCCGGAAGTTGGGTGAGTATTGCAGGTATGATATCTTCGACTTCCATGTCTGCATCTAACTCGATTGGCTCGTTTGCGACGGTTGGCGCTTCGTGATAGGGAAAGTCTTGATTGTAGCACTCCACTAGCGAGTTATTGGATGTGTGGTAGATTCGATTGGCGAATCCGTTTGGAAGATTACGGAGGTAGAGGGAGACGGCCCGGTTGACTAGTCTGGCGTCTGGGCTCTCTTGAAGGACGAAGCCGGGTTCATCCTTTTTCTGGATCTTGTAAAATAGCAAAAGGTAAGTTGCTATCTTAAAGAGGACTTCGTTGAATAGTCTCCTGAACTTCTCTTTCCGTTTCTCAACTTCCAGTTCTGCCAGTTTCTTGTACGTTGCAGTCATCATCGTCTGAAACGTAGTGGTGGCAAGGTTGGCTTCCTCGATCGCTCGCTGAGCCTCTTCGTCATTGCTTAGGAGATCGGAGGACGTTGCTTTGGGTGTTTTGCGCAACGAAACTGGAAGGAAAGGTTTACCGTCTGGGTTGGTCTTAAATTTTTCGACGGCTGTCTCTTTTAGACTTATTTCTCGTCTAGTGGAGAGCATCTCCTTGGTTTTGTCGGAGATGACCTTTGCGAGTTTGCTTGGAAGCGACTCGATGCACACAATAATGCTTTGGAGATCAGTATTGCGGAGGCTGGCGACTAGGGAGGCTCCGGAGTTTGGGATGGCGTTGGCATTGTTGGTACCTTCGGATGTCGCGCTAGCGACATGGGAGCCGCGAAGCGGCTCCCTCCCTTCCGTAGAGTAGGCTCTCGACCTACGTCGCTTTCTCTGTCGATTTGATGGCATGGTCGCGTTTGTTCTGTTGTTTGAAAACGGTGGACGTAGAATTTAACTGACTGCTGGCAAAGGCCGACACAGATCAAGTAGAAATAAGTTAACAGATCAAAATCCCAAGTAACTAATACTTTTTTACCGCTAACAGTGCTAGACGAAACTGTTTTCGTTTTCACTTCATCAGGCGGGGCAATCAGTGATTGTGAGCTTTCTGATAGTGTACTCTTGTGGCAGATAGCTTTTGACTATATCATGTGTTAGCATGTGGAAAGCTCACTTATCCTTCGTGTTTTCTACAGGTAAACAAGAATTCTTTTGCATAAATTCTCGGGGTGACACGGAAATTCTTTGTGAGAGTCAGAATCCTTGGTATACTCGCGTGTAGGGAGTAGGACAGACTCTGAGTAAGAGGTAAAGTTAATGGATTATGGGGAGAGTAGGCTTCCCCTGCTCGTGAAAATCTGGAAAATAGATATAATATTTTTCTCTACTCTGCATTAATGTAGCTACGAGCCATCTATCCTTGCAATCGGCTCCACCACAGCTTTTATCGGGTATTCCATAGGTCCAGTATTGTAAATTGCAATCGTGTTGCTTCCACCGGGTGTATCCACAATCGCCGCAAACGGTCTACTCTGGCCGTTATCATTGTAGATCTCTGCCACTTGCTTCACATGCGAACTGGTACCCCACAACTCAACTTTTGCATTCATGGGAAGACCATCTGTAGTAAGTGTGACCTGCACTGCCTCTACAGAATAATCCAAGGGGAATGTCCTCAGAGCTCCACCTTGGACGGTTTCGCCCCTCGCCATGGATGGACTAGGACGTGTAAAACCATTTAAATCTCTCTCCGACAAATATGCTCCTTCACTCCCAGCAAGTGACCTGCCATTACGGAATTGTTGCATGCTCCCGCCTACACTTCCCACACCAGCGTTGATAGGGAATTCCATTGGTCCCGTATTTCTCACACTCATAGTATTGCCTCTCATTCCCTTGAGAGGATTTTCGATGATGGCATTGATGGGTCTCATCCTTCCATCTTCGCTGTACACTTTCAATCGAGTAGGGGTGTTGTTGGGCCCGTCCCACAGTTCAATTTCGGTGTCCAACGGTCTGCCGTCTGTTTCTAGAAATACATGAGATAAGTCGCGGTCATAGGGAGCGTTGAATGTCCGCCTAGATCCGCCCTGAATACGAGTGTCTGTCGGTCCGTTGTCCCACCATGCCTGACGTGGGCGCATGCTTGGGTCTTCCATGCGAGAAGGAGGCATGGGACGTTGCGAGAATCTGAGATGATAAAGAAAATGTGGATGGAAGTTCGAGTGAATAAGGTACTTGTTTGATTGCCATGACAGGACTTTTGATGTAAATCATGCGATAAAAAAGAAGAAGCCATGGCAGGCTGTGCGTGACTGTTCCGTCATGAGGAACGTTTCCCACTGAACCCGCATCTGCGAAATGAATCATGAAATGCCTGACGAACACGAATCACTCAGAGAGAAGATTTGTTTGTTTCATTGCAGGTGTTATCCAAACGAACTCATCCAAAGAAGCCACGCTAGCAGCAACAATGGAATCACGGTTCCCTCAATGTTTAGACGCCACGAGCATCCAAATCCCTGTGCAAGAGTTTATTTTTCGTCATTGTGATGTTTGAACTGACTTTTTGTGTTCGCGGTCAAGCAGTCGCCGATAGAGAGCAAACGACATCACGGGCAAAAGATGAGCAACACAACATGCGAGGAAAACACTGACCGTCGCTCCATGTCAAATTGGCGCGGATCTTCATTGACAGATTGATAATTCGGCTCACGACGAAAGAACAGATTCGATTGACGATCGACGATACGGCCACCGAGATCAACGGAGGGTGGATCTTCATACCGGCCAGACTGCGGCGGTGGCGGATCTCTATCGGGACCGATCGAGTCTAAGTAGCTGTTCTGAAGTGATGTGGCGAGGGGGGTAGACATGGACAACGGAGAGGAAAACCCATTGGTAGTGCCAGCGCAGTAAGCAACGAAGAGAGGAAGGTTGCGCATTAACATGCCGTGATTTGTTGTTGTTGATGATGCGGCTGCTGTGTATTATATGCTGTTATGTTTGCTGCTGTTCTCGTCGATTAGCTGGAGTGTGCAGTGTGCCGCAAAGCTCTGTTGAGGTATTATACAATACTGTAGCTGCGCGACAAGCGTGGTCTGACAAGTCTGGACATGGTCTGATGTTGTGTCTCTAGTGCGTGAGTGCGAGAACATTTTTGATATTTTGTGAGGCCTGCTGGCAGTGTGCATACGTGGTGCGAGGCACGGGTTGTGGAAAACTACTGTTACGAACTCGAACGAAACACGTCACATCGATGCAACGAGGAAACCAGGCAAACCAATGAGCATGGTATGTATCTTACCGTACCATACAATATCGTAATGTCTATTTTGTCCAGGTATGTATGTACAAGACAGGTACCATACAAGACAATGCAAAGGAACAGTGTGAAAAAAAAGGACAAGTGAAAACTAACTAAAATACCGTGGGACTAAAAACCGCACCTTTGAATGAGAACCCCTTCTAACGAGAGAAATCACAAATCAACGAACAATCGAGGAAAGCCGAAGCCGCCTTCACCGAACATCTTCCATTTGGTATATCGACATCAGCAGCGCGGATATCCTTCGAGTTCAATGCGACCAACAACCGCATACAATCTGGACAACAAAATCATAACATACCACAACATTTCTATGCTTTCACTTCACAGGAAAAATGTTCGATCAATCAACATATTCATTTAACAGAGAAAGACAAGGTTCCAGACGAGAAAGAGGGAGAAATCAAACGTCTGCGTGCGAAAGAAAAGATCCTTATGAAGGTGCGGCGACATTTGTTGCAACTTGCCAAACAATATTGGTGCTCATTCCTGTTCATTTTCACGTACTTACTATTCTGTATTTCTGACTGGTCCAATGCCAAAAGTCCTCGGCGTCCGAAGAGGAGCGACCCAAGCGGAAATTAAAACAGCATACCGTCGTCTCGCTATGAAGAATCACCCCGATCGTGTTCAAGGCGACGAAGCGAAGAAGCAGGCTACAGCGAAATTTTCCGAGATTAGCGCTGCATATGAATTATTGACGACTAATGGAAGCGTGGGTGCTTCTCATCCATCTTTTGCTGCTACTGGAAATTCTCAGACGGATGCAGAGTCCAACCCTACCTCTTTCTCGTATTCTAGGGGATTCGAGGGTGGAGACTTTTATCGTCGGCCATTTGTAGATTCCTTTCCTAGAGATTTTGATCCATTTGGTTTCGGCACATTTGGTAACTTTGCGTTTAGCGATCCCTTCGAACTGTTTCGACAAACTTTCGGCGACGCAACAAACGAGGATACACGTTTTGGACCGCTAAATGGAGGGAGTTCATTCACTCTGAACACTCCTATGGGTATGAGCATGGCTGCCTTTGGGGGATTTCCTTCCTTGTTTGGTAATATAGCAGCAGAAAATTTTCCTACGCAAAACTTTGGCTCGTCGACCTTTAGCAGTAGCTCATTTTCTTACGGTGGAACGCATGGCACCAATGGTGGAGGTTCATCTGCGAGGATTATCTCCTCAACTACAACAACAATCAATGGAGAGACTGTGACTCGTAAAGAGGAGACAGTGATTAACCCGGATGGTACACGAACGACTATAGTTGACCTCACTGATGATGATACCACAGACCATATGATTCCTTCCATCCGAGATGACGGCAATCGCGGGCTCACGAAGCAGGGAAATAGACTCAAAGAAATAACTAGGTCAAGCAACCAAGGTGTCACTCAGCACAAAAAGAACATACAAACTAGTGCCAATCCATCTCGCACCGCTGTGTGTGATACTTCTTCGCGAAAAACAGAAAAATATGATTCCATTGGCTACGAAACTTTCAACTCTGTAAAAAAAACATCAGAACACGACCTAAAGCAGCAAAGGCGGCATAAATTGATATCAAAAGATCAGTTGGAAAACGATCAGTCAACGGTCCCTCCAGCAACTGGCAAGGAATTATTGACATCGCGTTTGTCAGAGAATGAGACACATGTGATCGATTCCACTGATATACCAGCAGACAAGAGCAAAGCCGTCACGCGACAGGTGAATGAACACAATCATACCGAGCAAGTCAGTCAAAGTAGAACAACTCGAAAAAGGAAGTTTTGTGAAGTTCTGTACAGATGCCTCTTTTGCTGTTTTCCACCTTGCAAACGAAGAAGAGTTACAAGTGACAACTAAATAGTTACATTCTGTTGTTGCTTTCTACTTGGTAAGGTTCACGAATAAAAATGTCATTGTTACGGAGTGGAAGTCGAAGACCACCTAGAGTCGGCAATGTACTGTAACAATTGAATTGAAATACAGACATCAAGGACCTGATCCTGTCATCAGTGCCAGTTTGTGTGATTTAAATGGTGACGACGCCAAGCGAGGCCAATTCAAGGTAAAGGTAAATACCCCCAAGATAAAATTCCCTATGATTTTATTTCAAGGAGGCACACCAGCGAATATGTATGTTTGAATATTACAACAGGAGATATGAACAATATCTCTATGACATTTTAAGTTCAATTACCCATCATTACGTATAGTATTTTCCAACCGTGCCTCTTCGTGAGGAGAATCCAATCGGTTTTGCTTTCGTCGCACGTCGACTCCGCCATTGTACTACTGCATTCCATTAGTGAGTACGACTTATGACTCACGCTATCCGCCTCAATGACTCTGCCTCAATCCATCCATATGCCCCCTCTTTTTCTACAGTAAGATCTGTGGCGCTCTCTTTAATCTTTTCTTGTCAACCGATTCCATCAGTGCGGAATTGATCTCGCTTTTTCGAGATCCTCCTTTTCTACTCACGCCTCTGAGGAAACTAACCTTCCAGTAATTTACTACACTTTTTTAGAATTTCAATGCTATTGTAACGGTAACACATGGGTATCATATTATTTCATTACTAAGAGAATATAGCTGTCGAATCAAGCTCTCCTTTTTTTCTGTTGTTAATTATTACGGGCGTGGATATTGTAACGGTAACACATGGATTTCATATTTCATTAATAAGAGAATATAGCTGTCGAATCAATCTCTCCTTTTTTCAGTTGTTAATTACGGGCGTGGAAACCCAATTGCCATGCACTGTACGTGTTTTCGTTTCTACCCAGTATCGGTTCCTCTCGAATGAATCACTCGGTGGAAACCCAATTGCCATGCACTGTAAGTGTTTTCGTTTCTACCCAGTATCGGTTCCTCTCGAATGAATCACTCATTTTGATCGTAACAATCATTGGACTTTTCTCGTTGGATACAAACTGAAAGCATTTTTACTTTGGATTGCATTGTATAGCACAGATTCGCTCTCAGGGTCTAAACAAAGCTGGCCAACACGAGTAAAACACTGAATAAACTGCTCCCAATGGCCCGCTCGGCCAATGCGATATCTTCTCCTTTTGTTTTCGAGACAGCGTAAGCACGATACAGGAGAAGCGTGCTTCCAATGACAGCGAGACCGAGTCTTCGAATTTCGGGCATCATCGAGGCGGATAGCAGACTTTGGAGAGATGATATGGGAGACGCGATAAAATCTCGGAAGAGATCCCCCCCGACGAATCCGGCTTTGACGAGACGAAATCCGTGAACCAACGGCAAAGCACACGAAGCGACCGCGCTCAAACCCGTCCATCCCAACGCCACTTTCGCCGCCACATCTCGTCCGTATTTGACAGGAATCGTGACGATTCCCGCCGTAGCATCCGTTTCACAATCGGTAATGTCCATGAGAATTTCGCGAGAGGTGATCCCTGCAAACAGGGCCGCGACCAGAAATGCCAGAGGGCTTTGTAAAATGATTGACAACGGCGGTGCCGTCGCCGCAGCGGCAGATGCTGTCGCGACGGCGCCGACGCGTCCTTGGCATAAAACGTGCCATGCGGCCAATC
Organism: Stephanocyclus meneghinianus; assembly: GCA_036940045.1. NCBI lineage: Eukaryota > Bacillariophyta > Thalassiosirophyceae > Thalassiosirales > Thalassiosiraceae > Stephanocyclus > Stephanocyclus meneghinianus. The sequence goes on along the minus strand of JALLPC010000212.1, from coordinate 5,656 downwards.
CGCTGGTTACCGGACTTATCGCGACCAATGCGGCGCAGCTCCAATTCTTGATCCATGTTTTTGGTTTCAAATGCACCGTATACAAATAGGTTGTTATGGCTCCGGTGATGACCATGAGTCGAGGGATGACTCCCGGCACAAATGCCGAGGACAGCAGTAGAATGGCGTAGAGATAGGAATCAAATGTCTTGGTAATGCTGTAGGATAAAAGGCCCTGTGCCAGCGGATGGTAATGAGAAGTGTCGCGTCGTTCCGATGATGAAATGTCTACGTCCACTCCGTTTCGTGCATCGTAGTAATCGTTGGTAATCATGGATGTGGATGTCACGAGCAATAGGGATAGTAATACCATGAGCATGGAAGGATGTTTTAACAGCGGCAGCAGCAAAGACTGATTCGTTGCATTTGGTGCCGTCGCTTTCCATAATTGTAGAGATAGATGAACACCCAGCACGTGAAACAGCGTGACTACGGGGAAGTTTATGGGTCGCATCATTAGGATCAGTTGGCGAAGATGAGGTTGAAATTCGTCCTTCTTGTGCGCGTTCGATGGTGATTGCTGAATTGTTGTGTCGACTTGTTTGTCGGTTGAATCCGAGTTTGCCAATGGTGCCAGTTGGATTCTTGCGAAAGACGAATCAGCCGAAGTGAAAAAATGCAGAAATTTGCCGTTTGATCTGTAACGATCGATCCTTGACGATGATGCCATCATTTTCTGCAACGAGCTGCGTGCAAAGGCATCAACTGAATTCATCTTGTGGAGTGATTCGTCCGATGCAAGCAAGACGCAGAGGAGAATGACGCGACGACGAGGCGTCCTGCGGAGATGCCGCTGTTTGTTACGTTGCTGCATCGTGACGCCTACAATGAGATGATCAATAGGTAGTTGCTGGGATTTAATGTTAGGTGGGCGAAGAGTGCACTGTTAAAGAATGCGGTGGTACGTTGTCAACATTGCAATATGGCCAGAGGATCAAGTCAATTGGCTGACACTCTGTTGTCGTCAGCATCACCGACCGGGGCAGAATTACCGTTATGATCCATGTGGAATGAGGTTTGAAATCCAATGTCATGATAAAGATTAAAAGTAAAGATATTTCAAAATACTTTTTAACTATTACAGGTAGGTAAGATTGGCGTCAACGCCACAGAACAAACATTATTTTCGTTTCGGAATCGGAACAATCCAAAATTACAACACAGACCGATGTGACTTTCGACAAGAATGTCTCCTTGAGGTCTCCTCGATGCGGCGATTTTGCATGTGCCAGCTACTGCTCCAAAACGAGGACACATTCTATTCTACGAGTAATTCATTATATTGAATCCCAACCATGATGTCGCCGCTACTAACCTCCACAATACGACGAATCGCGAGAACTTCAACAGTTCCAACGATGGCAAGATTTTCGTCCGCGGCTCATCCATCTTGGTCGGACGATGCCTACGGGTCGTCATTGACCAAATTGTTCAATCCCACCGAGGAACACGCGGCGTTGCGTCACATGGTGAGATCCTTTACGGAAAGAGAGGTCAGTTCAAATCATTGCTCTTCAAATTTCATACGACACGTCACACTTCCCAACAGACTCATTCCATTTCAATGAAATCAACATCAGGTGGAACCGCAGGCCTTGGAATACAATCGATCCGAAACATTCAACCTTACCCTCTTTCGGAAATTGGGATCCGCAAACGGACTGGGAATACTCGGCCTCACCGTTCCAGAACAATACGGGGGCACCGGATTCGCAAACGCCGCCGCCGTCGCCATCGTTCATGAAGAATTGAGCTATTCCGATCCCGCATTTTGTTTGAGTTATTTGGCTCACTCGGTTTTGTTGTGTAATAATTTGGCCGTCAATGGCTCGCACGAACAGGTAAACAGACGAATTGGTATTGTCGACAGCGAACATTAACATTGGCACATGATGTTGTACTTCATTTTTATAATATTCTTTAGCTGGAAAAGTATATGCCCGGAGTGTGCAATGGCAGGTCGGTCCAATCATGCACATTGCATCGTCGTTTTCCTCACCCAACGTATTTCTCACGTCACTTCGTTTCAATCAACAACAACAACAACAACAACAACTCTTCTCTGCATCAGTCAAATTGGAGGCATGTGTATGTCAGAACCCAATGCCGGCACGGATGTACTAGGAATGAAGTCGAATGCGCTCTATGACCCTGCAAGGGACGGATTTATTTTGAATGGCACCAAGGTCAGACCTCATTCGATGAACGCACTCGTTCAGAGACTTGGAGTTGTACCCATACAATCTCATCTTACGCCTCTTCCTTTATACTAGATGTGGATTACCAACGGCACCTTGACGGGGAAAGAAACCGGGGATTTGTTCCTAGTCTACGCGAGAACAGGAGAAAATAGATCGGATATCACTCAGTTCATCGTCCAAGGCGGCATGAAGGGGTTTTCGGTCGGACAAAAAATTTCCGATAAACTTGGCATGAGAGGCGAGTCTTCAAAACACAGGGGTTTGCTTCATTAGTAGAACCGGAATATTTTTTAACAGAAGTCCGCTCGTTTCTTAACCGCAGCATCACCAACTGCGGAGCTTGTTTTTGAAAACGTGTTTTTGCCCGCGACTACTCACGTTGTCGGCGAAGTCAATGGAGGTGAGCGTTCAGATCACTTTGGACTCGTCAGGTTTCACTCCGTAATAATTATCATCTCTCCGACTTTCACCCGCAGCGACGCTATGCATGATGCGAAATCTTGAAATCGAACGAGTGGCTCTAGCAGCCATGGCAATCGGCATTGCTCGCCGATGCTTGGATGAAATGATTGCTTACAGCTCGAACAGACCTGCTTTCGGAAAGCCAAATTTGTTTGCATTCGGTCAGATACAAAAGCACATCGCAGAAAGCTACGCCGAGTACATGGCGGGAAAGTGTTATTTGTACGGTATCGCCAATGGACTAGATTTGTCAACTTATGGTAACGGATTGGATGCCGATGGAGTTAAGTTGTATTGTGCTCAAATGGCGAAGAATGTTGCAGATAGGGCAATTCAAGTGATGGGTGGTTACGGATATGTTGGTGAATACAACGTGGAAAGGCTGTGGCGTGATGCTAAGCTCTTGGAAATCGGAGGAGGCACGAACGAAAGTCACCAGAAGAACATGGTTAGAGATTTGAGCAAATCAGGCAGTAAGTTGGAGTGAATGCGGGTTGTCTCGTCTAATTATTTTATACATAGCAAGTATTCGACACTAAAACTCTAATTGTGTGAAGCCCGATGCATCTTAGCAGTATTGTTGACCACGCATCAGATGAGTCATTTCTCCCTCTTCTTCCATTTCCTCTTCATCATCTGGATCTATCCCCTTCAAAAGCTTCTCAATACGTTCCAATCCTTGCACCGCTAAACCATTATGTGGATTCATTGCTATTGCAATATGGTAACATTCAAGTGCTTGCCCAAAATCTTCACTCAGCATATAAATTTCGGCCATCTTAGCCTGAATGACATCTGCAAGTTCCTTGTTCCAGGTGCTCACAGAGCAGAGGGGGGCACTTTCGCTGATCTTCCCTCCGTTCTCGATTGCGTCCTGCAAAAGTTTAATGCAGGTGGCGTATTCACTGTCCGACGCATACAAATCAACAAGTGCAAACAGCGGTCTCAACGCGCCATGATCTAAAGCTACGGCCTTTTTTAATGCACGTTTGGCACGTTCCTTCCCCTCGCCCTTCTGATGGGATGTAGGCGCCTGTGCCAGTGCTAAACCTACCAATGTAATTGCTCGTGGATCCCTCGGACTGCCCGAAATAGCCTCTTTGGCGGTACAAACCGCTTCTTTGTACTGACCCGCGGCAAGGTATGATTCTACCAATCCCTCGTACGAAGGGACGTCACGTTGGAGATCATTCGCTCGGAAGAAAGAAACACGCGCGTGTTCGGGACGATGTGAGACAAGTAGAATCGACCCACGTAGAAGGTGGGCAAATGCGTGTTGTGGATTTAACGAGATGGCCTTATCGACAAAGGCGATCGCCTTTTCGTGATCGTCTCTTGCTAAATGATACAAACTGAGGCACGCCCAGGGTTCAGGCTTTTTATCATTGGAGTGCAACATGTCAGTGCACAACTTTCCTAACTCTACTTCTATGTTGCATCCACCGCGTCTGTTCTCTGACCCGGCTCTGCCATGGTGGCAGCTGTAATGATAGTGAAGATATCCCCCGTGTTGCATCATGAAAGCATTTTTTCGGCTCATTCTCAACTGAAACAATAAATGTGCGTATCGGTCCATTCCCTCGACCCAATGACTATCTAATGATCGAACACGTTGGTAGTTCTGCTCCGACCTCAGGATGTAACCCATTTCTTGTTGGATGTGGGCCAATTGCATCAAGAGGTAGGGGTGGTACGGAAAGAGGGAGACGAGTGTGGAGAAGTGTTGATGCGATAATGCTAGTTGATTTTTGTGTAAAGTTGAATGCGCAAAGGCATATTCGCGCAAAGAGTCTACTTGTGGCAACGATTCTAGTGTCTGTTTTTCGTGATCTGTGTCGTTGCCGCCTTCCACTGTTGGATTCTGCCGCATAATCTCATTGACCAGATTCTTGAGCCCGTCATCCACGATTTGTAAAAGATCGCTCTCGGGACACCCCAACTTAGCCAACTTCTCGACTGCCTCGAGCACGTATGGATTCTTGCACAATGCAGATTTGTATTCCTCCGCGGCATCGACATACCGTTGATTCAGGACATGCAAATCCCCCAGAAGCATATGAGATTCTACCGTGTCAAAGAGAGTGGATGCAGCGCCTTGAAGTGTCCCGTCCACCTCCTTGGGAAAACATCGTACCAAAATGTCGGCAGCATCATAAATGAACCCGATGTCTGACAAGGCACGGCATTCTTTGACTCGCAACTGAGCTTCCCAGGAGGATCTAACCCAATCCATTTGATAATAATGGTTGGATTTTTGGTCTCTGTTGGGTTCTTCCTCGAAAACGCATTCGCGAACAATGCTGATTGCCTCCCTGTAATATTTTATGGCGCTTCGATGTCGATCGTTGTTGATGGCGGCATCTCCGCATAGTTCGAACGATGCGGCCATGGCGAGGGATGTTTCGATGATGTTGTCATTATCTTCTGTGCTAGATGCCTTGAGACGAGAGAGCTCCATGAGAGCGAGCGTTTCGCAGCTTCGGAATTGGTGGGCGGCGAACAGCTCCATGGCCTGCGACTGGAGGGGAGTAGGAGATGGTCTCATGTCGGACTTGGATCGAGTTTGCTTGTCCAAGGGAGAACCTTGTTGAGGCGACTGGGGGGGTCCCCGCGGTTGAAATGGCATGGTGATAATGATAGATCAACGGAACCCGTAGGGTGGCTGTAGGGTGACGGCGATTAGACGGCGATTTACGCGGATTTGGGGCCTAATGCGGCTGGCTTCCACTGTTGATGCTGTTTCGGGTCAGTATCATAGATAATAATATAAAATATGTAGGATATAGCTAAGCTATTACAATAGTAGGATTACAGCCAGCCAGAAGATACGAAAATGGAGCATACCGAAAACTCAAAAACCACATTTCACACCTGCATATATATGCACATTTTTTCACCGACCGGACGATTTTTTGTGTAAAATTGACACAAATATATGAAATTTACACAAATTT
>JALLPC010000211.1:2338-15764 GCA_036940045.1 Stephanocyclus meneghinianus | reverse complement strand
ACATTTATACCATCTCCCCCCCCCCCGAAAATATCCTGATCTTTTCCCGATGACAGGCAGAGCAAGTGGCTTTTGCATTACTTTATGATCAACTTAAAACCACTCATCTATTATGGATCTCATTCCTTTTCCACCATACTACATTGTTCAATCCCATATAACCCATCTGCAACTATCTGTGCAATTGTTCTTGGTTTCCGTGTCACTGTGAAAAAGTCAATGCGACTAAGTTCTGATTTAAAATAGCTTGCTGTCATTGCTACTACTGCTACTGCTCTGCAAATCACTTTCATCGTCACTATTGTTGTTTGAACTATCTTCGCTAGAGCTATCATCTCTTGTTGTCAGTGGAGGAATGCTTTGATCCAACGTAGAATTGTTGAAAAAGTAAGCAATTTAAAAAAACATAATTTGGTTGATCGTTTTGAACAAAAGTATATCTTCTATTGTCTGCAAGCCCAGTTCAGTCACATCAGACACTTTGATTCTACCATCAAGGCAAAATGTTCTCACCTGTCATTCTCAGATGAATCATCATCATCCTCACTGGATGCACTAAGCTCTTGAGAAGCAAGACTGGGAAGATCTTTATCACTGTCTTCATCACTAGTATTGTTGTGTTGAACAACCTTCTCAAGATTAGATGGCTTGAATGCAAGAACACTATCCTTTGGTTGAGAATCAGCAGGCACTGAATCCAGTAAAACCCCATACCTTTTTGATTTTGTGTCATACTTCGTTACTGTGCCTTGTCTTCCATTAAGGTCTGGTTTTTGTTGTATACCCTTGATCACAACACGATCATTTTGTTGGAAAAGATTATTGTTACTGTTAGTTGGTTTTGGTTGAGAGTTGTCCGTAGGGATTCCTTTGGGTCGAAGGTGGGCAAAGGCGCTGGGATCAAACTTTGAGAGGAGAGCATACCTGGTCCTTTCATCAGTTGAGACAGAAATCACATACTCAACAACCTTTGGGCCAAAGAGGTCCATACAAAGCTTCTTTATTTCAGCATTCTCGCAGCATTCTTTTGGCTCAAACAGCAAATGCAGGAAAATGATCCCCCGTCCAGGTTTATTTTTTATCTTCTTTGTACCAAGCATTCCTTTGATGTTTAGATTGTTTCTGTGCTTGTGCCACTCAGAAACAAGATATTTCACATTCACTTGTGCCTTGTGAATTGACGAAAGAGCTTCATCTGTCACCATGATAGCTAGTTCAACCTTGGTGTTTTCTGTCATGCATTTTGAAATCAGTTCAATCTGGAAATTGATGCCCCGTCTGCTTGCTTCTTGTGGGATGCCTGTTATTGGAATATTAAGACTGAAAATTATGCCGATAAGCTCACTTGGACTCCAGTCTTTGATGTAGTCAGATGCCAGCTTCACTGCATGTATTTCGTCATTGTGCAAATGGTACCATTGCACAGCTTCAATGAGTTTGGTCTTATATTTTATTTCCAAGGCACGCCGAACTTCCATTGCAAATTCAATTTGGCTAAAGTTGTGAAGCATCTCCATAGGTGCATTAGATCTCTCGAATGCAGCCTTGACTACCTCTCTTCCAAACTTCTTCAATGAATCAGTTGGACTAGTTTGTGAAGCCGATATTGGAGATTCAAATAGTTGAAGGAGAAGAAATGTGTCACAGTCCCTGGAGACATTAAGGCTAGCTCTCTTTTTTCGATAACTGTGTTCTATCCAGAATTCAGCAACTTGCATTAACAGATGAGTTTTGTGTGATGAATTCTTCAATTGAACAATGATGTCAGTTGCCTTTTCTGCCATGACAAAATCAGGGGGGTCAGATTGAAGGTAGAGCTTGACTGCTTTCAAGTATTCCTCTCTTTCAAAGTGGTAGTCACCTACCACAAGGGGCAATGACAATTCAATGTCTTTCAGATCCAACTCAGAACAGGTGGAAATTTTCTGGACCAATTTTCCATTCTTTCGATGATCGAAAAATAGCGAAGCAGAAGATATAGACTTCAAGTCATCGATATTTATTTCCTCCCACTTGTCTCGGGAGAGAGCAAATCTAATTGTCTGTTCAGGCGTAAAGAATGAAGGACATTCCAACCTGCTTTTTTCGTAAATGTAATCATCGTCTGAGTTCCATCCCATTTCCATCACCAAAGCAAGAAGCTCCAGAGTATGTTCATAATCTCCTTTCTCAAAAAATGCACGGGCAGATTTTCGTAGCGACTCTTTCCCATCGTGAACAAATCCGTCGGCAATTTGGAATTTCCCTTGTGCCCAGTGAAAATAAGAGAAATTACCAGCTGCTTTGAAACAGTTTGACGCTGTTTTGAAGTCCTCATTCTGTGTAACATAATGGAAACATATCAAAGAAATTACAGCAGAGACTGACGAGATGAAGGATGTTTCCATTATTGCTCACCTCAAAAAGTCCCATGCCTCGATCAAACCATTCTTTAGGTGAAGTTCTCGAATCAAACTCCAGAAAAGCTGTCTTGGCATCAGACTGTATGATGCTGCACCCTTCAAGTTTCAAAAAAAAATCTCTCATTGCCTTGACGTCCTTTTTAATCAATATCACCACACGACGCTTTGCTCTGGTGATTGCCACATAGAGCTCTCGGAGAAGTCTCAAAGAAGAAACTTGGTCTGATTTAATTGACCACGACTTTCTGTCAACATCAAATGCAACAACAACATCTTCAAACTCTGTTTCAAAAAAGTGAAATCAATGAACAGGTTTGATTGCAAATTAAATGGAGTTTGCAAGGGAGAAATGTACAACTAAGTAAGCTTACCAAGCCCCTTTGCATCCAAGGTTGTCAGTATGAAGGGATGAGATTTCAGCCAGGCATCCATCTTCTTAAAAATGGCATCAGAATCATAAGTTGAGGTAAAAATTAGGGCTTGGTTTGCTCCAAAACTTGGTTTTTCTGTCATTGCATCTTCCCAGTAACACCATAAAACCTGTAGACATGTATAATCCCAGTACAACAACAAAATATCAGAAGACAGTGTTTCGTGTTTCTCGTAATCAGGTGACCAAATGTTTGTGACATACCCTAGTGCCAAGGTCTTTCACGGCTGTTTCCGGTCTGGCATATTCTATGCTGTTCTTGAAACACTTTTTTGCTTCCTTCAAGATACTCTGAATACACGGTTGTGTGCTGTGAGTTTTGACTTCATATAGAATGAAACTTTAGTGGAAACACGATGGTAATACCTACGTTTGATACATCAAGAACATCCTTAGTGACTCTTGGAGTTTTATACAATTGGGAAGCATGTGTAATAGTGAAGTTGTGAGGTTTCCAAATTGACAAGCACAATCAAATGAACTATATCTTTGTGAGGCATACACTAATCAAGTGCCATCGCATCGTTCTTACCTATAATTTTTTTCAAGCTTTACTACTTGCTTGATTTTAGCTTCGATTCCAGGCTTAACCGCCAGCATTGTTTGTTTTAAACCATCAAACTGAGTAAATAAAAGACAAGAAGTAAAACATGAAAAGTAGTATGTCTTCAGAACAAGAGGATAAGAGGAAAATATTACCTTGAAAGAGCATCCTGGAGATATCATTTGTGCTGTGTCTCCAGCACATACCCAATGTAATTTAGACTTTCCAGCAATACTAAAAATCAGAAAGATTGATGCATAGGTAAAGTCTTGGATTTCGTCTAGATAGACTGCATCAAATAAAGATTGTTTCTTCGACAGCAGCTGGCTGATATTGCGAATAAGCTCTAGTATGACATCATCTCTGTCGTGACGAGCATTGACAGTTTTCCACTTATGATACTTTTCATACTGTCCGTAGACCATATGGCGTTTTGTAATTCCATCTTGATAATCTGAAGGAATAGTGCTCCGTTTATTTTCAATATACTCCTCCCGTGAGAGTGGGCATCCTTTCAGTGCTGCATCCTACAAGAAAAATGGAAAAATCAGGCCTCCGACATCAAAATTTAGAGATGTCAATGTTGTACTCACGATGGACCCTAAAATGACACCACTTATTTCATTTTCAGCTTCACTGATATCTACTGGTAATGCAGAGTGTTCTATGCGAGCATGGACGAATTCTCGAAAAGAACAGACTTCTGCCATCTTGATGCTAGATCTCACGCATAGTACCAAATCTTCCAGGATTTTTTGCAATGAAAAGAAACTAATGCGAGGAAGAGAAATCCGCTCCATCTCCTCAATTGCACAGTATCTTTTGCTGAGTTCATTTCTAAGTCTCGGTGAAACTGTCACAAAACAAATTGTCTTGGCTTCTATGTGATTACGAACTTCATATGCATAATCTACTGCATGTTTGAAGAGAACATTTGTTTTACCGGTTCCAGAACCTGACTCCAACAAAAGTGGTGGCATAGCAGAAACAATGTCTGATTGACTCGGATCCAAATCAAAGCAGCCCTGGTTGAATAAATAATAATATGCTTGTTTGGAGTTGCTGTGTTATGCAAATGTGATACTGTGTTGGCAATGAAGTCACTTACATCTGGAAGTTCTTTTAGATCACCATCCAGTATGCGAGATCCCAAGCTCTCGTTAAGGGTCCACGTGAGGTCTATGCTCTGGGATTGGTCATGAGCATTAGAGTATTTTGCAGAATCTGTATCCACACCAGTTAAGCCTTGTTTAACACACAAAGCCCCTTTTGGAAGGAAGGGGTGTGTTTGCCGGAACTTGTTGCAATTTTCTATTGTACCAGCAAAATGAGCCTCTATACGTGGTCGATTATCACTTCTCTGGTTAGAATCTTTTGCAACCCAAATGATCTGAACTCTATCTTCAGATCCTTTGAGAGCAGATTGTTGCCAACATGGGCATTTGGATTTCACTGGAAACAACAACGATTTTTCATCTGGCATTGAAATCGTCAATAAGGTATTGAAAGCTATTGTGGAAGGAGCAAAAGGTGTAATAAGGAGTTGAAAACAAACTAAGATTTTTCTCAATAAAACATACCAATATTTCGATCAACATTACTGAGGTTTTTCAAAGAGTGATGAAAGTGGGATGTCATAGTGGGTTTCCATGCATATTTCCCAATTTTACTCCATGTGGGTTTTAGCCAAGCTTCTGCTCTCTTGCCCAATCTTTCGTCTGACTTAATGAGTCCTAAGTCATTGCAGTACTTGACAAACTTGAACATTGCAGAATCTTTTGATGTCTTAGACCAGAAGCTCCAGTCACCAACGACTCTAAGAATACGTTTTGCACGTGTAAGCGCAACATTTAAGCGCTGTGCATCATTGGCGAATCCCTCACTTTCAGTTCGCACAGCACTAAAAATTACAATATCTGCTTCTTGTCCTTGAAAACTGTCTACAGTATTGATCTTGACGTTAGTGAGCAAGTTTGCATTGTTGAGTTCTTTTTTAATAGCATCAACCTGTGATCTATATGGGGTTATGACCAAGGTTGTTGCATGATCAACCTCCTCACGGACTTTCAATATATCAACATCCTTGCGTAACAAGATCCGGACAGACTGTGCTTCAAAATGATCTGAATGTAAACAATATGAGTATTAAATAATGCTTTACTGATGACAACCAGTGTGTGAATGATGGCTGCCCTTACTTTTCCATGATGAGCCATCCCTTTCTTCTTTGCCAAATGAAATCATATGTTTTGTGTTCTCTTTCTCACTGCCTGTGTTGATGAATAAAAGTGGGTGGGCAACATGTGGTTTCCTGGTACATACTGCCCTTGAAGTCAAGACAGCATTGTTGTAAAAGTTCTGGTTAGAAAAGCGCATTATGGCAGGGTCACAGCGATATTGGACACTAAGAAGATGCACCCCGTGCTGTCCACAGCTTATGGCGTTGGTCATGAATGAATTGCCATACCCCAACTCCTTGATATGAGTGTTGAGGACAGTTGCATTCAATTGCATTGGATCGCCAATCAAAACTATTCTTTCAACTCCAGGGAAATTTGTCGCTATGTAAAACTCAGCTTCAGTGCACTGAAAAAATAAAAATGGAGAGTAATTGAGGTTAAATCTAATTGATGTAAAAAAGAAGCCACCTTCATCAATGATGCATAGAGGGACTCACTTGTGCAGCTTCATCCAGAAACAATGTATCAAACTTTGAATCTACTGCTTTCCGTAGGAAATGTGAGCCTGCTGTGTTCAGCGTGCATAAGACTACCTTGGCTGATGCAATGATACTATTCAAGAAATGCTGCCCTTTCTTAGAATCTAGATCAATGTTGGGACAGTGCTTCATCAAATCATTTAGAGAAGTAGAGCTGTCAAGATGTAACCAGGAAATGAACTCTCTCTTGAGGTCAGCTTGCCTTCCACTATCATTTCGATGTGAATCATATTCTTTCTTGAATCTGTGGTATTGTTTTGATCGATGAATAGGTGAGAGAAACTCTACATATTCATTGCAATTATCGCCAAAGACAACAATTTCATGAATACTAAATTTTGCAATCGTCATCAGTTTCACAGCAATGTTAGCAACGGCTGCATTTGATGAAGCAAGCACCATACTGCGTCTCTTCAGAGATGCTACCATTGATGCTAATGTAACAGTTTTTCCTATTGATCGGGAATACATGTGTTAAGAAAAAAGCTCAAATGGCGCAGCAGAATTATTTCAATCGTTCACTCACCAGTGCCTGGAGGGCCCTGGACAAGAAAAAAGCCGCGTTTGAATGCACTGGATAAAACTGTAGCAACAGCTCGCCTTTGGCTTAAATTTAAAAGTTCAGCCACTGACAAAGGGATACATTTTATGAGATTATCATCTCTCTCGATGGCCTGCATGAATGACGCAGGATCTCGTCTTAGAGCAAGATCCATGAGAGATCCACGAGGTGGTACGAACAAATTCTCAAGTATACGGCATGGACCCGAAAGAGAAGCAATGCGAAATTTATGGAATGGAGGATTCATTGGATGATAGGAGTGGGGTATGTACTGATCACGCCACATCAATAGCCCACCTGCTGGCTCATTCCTCAAACAAACAGCCAATGCAGTGTTGTAACTTGCCAACTTCTGTTCCATTGTGAATACATCAAAGATATGAGGTGAGTCGATCTTGTCTCTCCTCGTTTTCTCTCTAGCTGACCTATAATCTTTAACAAAGCCTTCATAAAACTCCACTAGTACGCATTGTTTTATCAACTTGATGGCATGGTCATCAACACATGTCCAGTTGATCATTGCCAAGTCATACCTTGGCAGTGGATCGTGCCCAAAAGCAATTCGAATCAGTGACTCTAAAATATCGTGTTTTTCCATTTGTGGACAGGCGTGAGACATTTCATAGGAGCCTAACAGGGCAATGGGACATTGAATATTAAAAAGATTGTCTCCGAGGTATCATTGACTGGATCGATCATGTTACAGTTACCTTCATCATAAGACGATAACGAGACTGTATCTGCAGTTGATTCCTTTGACTTGGAAAATGACACTTCTGTAACACTTCCATTATCATCACACGAAACAACTTCTGCAACTTTCCACTGGATTCCAAAACAAATCCTCCAATGATTTATTTCACACGTTCCTAAACAGACCCATGCATCCCCACACACATCACATCTTTTCTTCCCTCTGGGAATGGATTTTGAAAAAAAACGTGGGATAAGCATAGAGCACCCCATTGCTTGAAAGGAGCTATGTAAGGGGGATATCTTTACCTTGGATTATTGCATGTTATGCAGTATCTGTGAAGCTCTCCATGAATAACCTGATCTCTATCCTTGTCAAGGTCACACATATGATCATACGCTAACTGAATTCGACTATCATTTTGCGATGCTTCATCATCTAAAAGACGTGATCGTTGCTTATCTGAAAAACTTTGCCGCCTTATTAGAATTTCTATCTTTTTGATGTATCCCTCCCACAGTTCAAAAAGAACACCAAGTACTGATAGCGACCTTTTCCCTTCTTTTCTGCAGCTCTTTTGTGCAACCAACAAAAAAAGTAAGGATATTTTTAAACCAAAATTTTGTCTCATACATCTAGTTCAATCACCTTGTAGTGTGGTCGAGGAATTGTTTCCAAAATATGGATTATTTTGACTCGATCAATGCTGCATGCTTGCTTCCTCGAATCTAAAGCTTGCTGGTGCAAGTTGGCCACCCTCTGAGCTTCCTCGTGAACAACACCATTCATATCCGCAACACGTATCCATGCGTCAGCACTATCAGCAACAAGATTACCATTGGTGATGAACTTTTTTAATGCAGCCAATTGTCTGGCAACAGAGATTGGTGCAAGAACACTTTGGTTCTCTAAGGGTACAGAGATGGACGGAGATGTCGTGGGTGTGCTAAAATTTTGCGTTTTGTAGTTGTGAGCTTTTGTTGTTATGACGACATCAACAATCTGTGGTTCATACACCACAAAGTACTCGTCTCCATCTAAGTCGCCGCCTCCAAGCATGTCTCCTAGTGGACGATCACCTTTGGCACTAAAAACAAGCACCTCATCTAAAAAGGTGAAGGGAGTGAAATTCTTACAGGGAACAGCTCGAACTTTTTGGATGTCACCTGGGAATAAGCCTTGAGAAACCATCAAAAAAGTTGAGGAGCAATCGTGGGTGAATATTTTGAAGATGAAATGACTTACATGGAGATCGGAAAACTAAAACATCCCCGGTGATCCTCCCGTTCTCTACAAGGACCTCACCCTCTTCCAGTTCATTTGACACATCAACAATTCCAAACAAAACTTTAACCTTTGTTGGAAGATTAACTCGGTCTCTTGACGCTTTCATTGTCTCTTGAATTGCTGTGAGTTCAGCAAGACTAAACGGTTCTTCATTTGACTTTCTACCGTGTCTAAGCACATTATCAATGTAAACCTCGAGATCTAACACATCATGTGCATCCTCAACATCTTGTTCTAGAGCAAACCCTGTGTTTAAAACCCAGAGGTATGAAAAAGAGAGGAGTAAGGACCACAAGTGTTATATTGACATTTAGATCATACAATCGTGCTACCTGCACATGCTCTCTTTTGTAAATTGCAAAAGACTTGGCATGGCACTCCAAGATGATTAAGAACCTTTGCGAAATGTTTTAAGAACATGGTAAAAATGTTATGTGTTGTGAAAGGCAAGATAGTTATGAATTTCAATCACATGACTCACCAATATTGCCTGATTGAAAATCTTATCAGTATATAGTGCGTTTGCGCTTTCCTTTGAGATGTCACCCGCAACCCTCTTCACTTCCAGAACACGATGGTTTGATGGAAACTTTATCATTGACGGGCGTATGCCAATGCAATCTGTATCAAAATCGGTACTCAAAGAAAGCATCCCTTTGACACCACCAATACGAATCTGCACTGCTCCTGGAATATGCCTCAATCCCCATTCTTTCTTTATTTTACGTGCAACATTAAAACCCATTACACCACATCCATCGCTGAATGCATATCCATTGTGATATATTTCTTGTGCATCAACATAAGAAATGAGTGTTTAGAATTATTGTATTTCAGCACACCGTAGTGAGTTTCGCGATCATCATGTTGAAGCAGTTCAGCAACTTACCAGGGATCACTTGTATCTGATGTTTCGATAACAAATCGATAGGCATAGTATGCGAGAAAGCTAGGCCAATCCTATCTCCAAGCTTTGATTCGTTTACACGCTCAAAACAACCCAGTCCGTTTAGAAACGAATGACATGTTACCTCCAAATGGGGCCATTTTTTGCTCATTCCTTTTGCATGGATTGAAAATAACCTGCAGCGAACGTATGGACGAATGGTCTTAGAATAGATGGTCTAATAAAAAACGCCACGGCCATGTAAACGCACGCTCTTACCATATTGTTAAACTGGTCCCAACGCCTTTATCAAATAAGAATTCATACCTCCTCCCACAAAGATTTGGCCTGCAAGAGATCCATTCAACCAACTCCTCACCGGATTGAAAGACGTTTGTGACTCGGCAAAAACGATCACGAACCATCCAGCCGCCTTCCCGTAAACCACGACGGCTTTCACATTTGGGACACTTTTCTGGATCATTGATAATGTCAAGCTCGGTGGGTATAAGATGTCCGTAGAAAAATCGGCAGCTGTATTCCGCAATGGGCCATTTGGCTCGCTTTTGTACCACACCAAAATCTGCAGTAAGACGTGCGAGATCTTTTTCTGTTCTGCCTATCCGCCCGGTTGCACTGTCCAGCTTCGTCTGTGCCCTATCCATAGCTCCACAAACGGTTGCCTTATCAAACAGGATAGGTTTGCTACCATGAGCAACTGATTTCTTAACGTCGGCCAGGCTGGTTTCAATCTCTTTCGCAAAAAGTTCCGACAGTGTGATGTTATCAACATCGGTATTCCACTCCATGGCAATGAGGGTCGGAACAACTTGTTGAATAAATCCCAAGAGCATCCTACGTGCCGGTTTTGCGATCTCTTCTTTTCTAGCTTCCCAACTTTCAGGAGATGAATCCCCGGGGGCATCAGATTGCTGTATTTCAATAATGAGGTTGTTGAAGATATGCAGTTCCAATTGAAATTTGATGGCGAATGGAAGCGGCGATGCAAGAGATCTAAAGGGTTCAACCTCGATGGCCCGCGATTCGTTTTGCGGGTGATCAGACCAACAAGATTCATGTACTTGAACGAAATCTGGTAAGTTCCATTGTCCCAGTAAATCTTGGAGTTATAAATGAAACGAGATTTGAGATATTGTGGCACTGTGGAGTATAGAACTATTCTAAAAACATTGCATCCTCACCTTGGAATATGCGATCATTTTTTAAGACATGGTACCAGACTTCTTTCTTTTGGCGCCATCCTGCAGTGCCATTAAATGAAAGACTATTCGCTTGGTCGACAACTTGGGCCATTTTTGCTTTGTAGGTATATTTTTACAGATGCCAAATCTCGTCCCGATCTGCGTCGGCTTGATCTTGGTACTCAGTGAGTTGATAATATAGAAAATCAATAGGCTAGAAACAACAAAAAAATCAATCAGTCGAGCCACGTCGGTTCTAACGAGGATGCCATAAAAGAATCGTCGAGAGACAGAGACAAAACCACAGCACTGCTGACTCCGTGAAATAATGAATCACTTGAAGCAGAAGACACGACTTCCACATCATGCCCATACTGAAAGAGGACGAGCATAACTTACATGTGCCCGTTTGAGAAGTGCAGCCCGAAACGGAGCGTCGCAACGTGATGGTCACAGCGTGCAAAGATGTTAAGGGCGGTTAGACTTTGTTCGTTGATTGATCGGCCATCAAGGACAAGGCAGGAGGACAAAGCTCATGATGTCAAACTCTGTCAAACTCTGTCAAACTTTACCACTTTGTGTGCGAATGTCGACTGGCCCACGACAGCAGTCGAACCAAAAACAAACTCTCACGAAGAGTGATGATCTGTGGATAATTTGTATTGTACCTCTACCGTAGCATCAGTTCTATCACGTAGAAACGATATTTGTCGATATGCCCGCCAAAAAATGCCTACTAAGCCTACTCGAACACATCGTCTTGCTTTGCCAGCGTCCCACTTGCAGGCCAACTGCCATCAACATCAGCATCACCCAGTCATCACACATCACCATTATTCGACCAAAACTCCATGAATCTCCGCCATTTTCTCGACACCAAACTTCGAACAGCATCTTTTCGATTTTAGTAGTCGGCCAGCTTGCTTGCCTTCAGCCAAGATTGTCAAGGGGAAAGTCACAGAAATCCCAACTGAGTGTCCAACATCGATGTGTCCTGACCTCAAAGATGCCCATGTCCATGTCATGAATGAAACCAAAGAAGAAACGGCCTTGTCCGTGTCACCCCATCTGCAAGGGCTCTTGCACGTTGCATCCCTCACAAACGAGGAATTGTTCCCCATTGTGGTGGCAGCCATCAAGCGCAGTGGATCGATGAAGCAACAGAAAAGAGTTGGCAAGAAAGACAATGTCAATGCTCCCACTATAAATTGGCAAGCCGTTGCGATTCGTGTCGCAATTGCTGCGGCACAGGGAGAGAATGGATCTTGTTGTCAGGAAGACTGGGCGGCTAGGTATCAAAATATGATATCGAGCAGCAGTGATAGCAGTGAAAACGTTGGGAGCGCCCTATCGTTTGGCGAGGCATTAAAAACGCTTAACAGTGAGGATTGTTGCAAAAAGCGATTGCAGAACGCTTTAAATGAAATTTACTCCCTTCCCCCATCTACGTATTCTGATCGTCTTTCCATACGGCAAGTCGTCGGTCTCATTCGTACAAGTACGCATCTTTCCAACTCTCACGACAGCAATCTCCAGATCCAAGCGCAATCAATGTCTTGTTTGTTGAAACTCATGCCACAAATTGAAACGGATGCACCATGCGATATCTTCCTTGCTGTGCAATTACCAATCCTTCAAAAATTGAGCTGGGAAGTTTTTGTTCGTTCTGGGATCCATTTTGGCACTTCAGAGTCAGAATCCGAGTTTCGATATTTGCTCAACCTTGATTTTGATGGAAAGGAACAGTCTACTGTAAATGCAGGAAGCAAGAGGAAGAGAATTGACCACAGCCCAGCTCACTGCGGCGAGAATCGCTCGCACTTAAACACAATGCGTTATGTACTAGAAGCTGCTCATCTTGCGAGGAATGGAGTTGTTCGAGCAAAACATGGTGCAGTCATCTTCGTTCCGTCAGAAAACGGAAGTACAACAGTTATTGGGCGAGGATGGAATCACGACTTTCTGCTGGATCGGTCCAAACATCAAAAGAACAAAATCAATTTACACAGTGAGGTGCATGCAGTAGTCGATGCAATACGCAACTTTGGTGAAGATGAATGCTTTGAAAAACTCTTCCCCCAAGCTACCATTGTCATTGTGGAACTTGCATCAGACTATGCCTATGAAACGTGCCATCCATGTCCAAAGTGTGATCCTTTGCTGCGAGCAGTTGGTATACCAAAGGTCATTCATACAACACCCAACGGAAAGAATGCAGAATTGGATTTGGGTCTTGGGAATGCTGATTTGCTGAAGAACAACAATGTGTCAGTGGCATTCAATGCTGCATGCTGTGAACTGCAAGTCAACTGTAAGCGATTAGACATGAAATAGAAAGGAGAAAACATTAGATTTAACTCGAATGATCAACCTTTTGTTTGTTCCCAGCGAATGATTATAGTACAATGGCAACCGGAATGTGTATAGTTTAACTTCCCTTTTGGGTTAGATTTATGCTAGATTGATTTCCCACCAATAAGGTTGCATGACTGTGATGTATTGCAGATCTATGCCGTCTCATTTTTCTTTGCAAAGTGGTTTCAAGTAAACTCTTGGATTACTAAGCTTCTCTATTGATTAGTCAATGAAATTGAAATGATTTGATGTTGCCTTCCTATCAAAGATAAAGATGTTTTTCCTACTACCCAAGGTACTGCTTTTGGCAAAAACAATAAAAACATGAAGGATACCCCTCACGAG
>JALLPC010000210.1:0-15637 GCA_036940045.1 Stephanocyclus meneghinianus | reverse complement strand
AAACAACATATACACTCGCCTGTGCTGTGATTTTACTATGATTATCAACGAATTTTATCACCCGATCTAGAAGAATATAGCTATGGGATCAAAGCGGGGCCATACTTAAGCAAAGAATCTTGATTCAGTGAAAAAATTCTGAAATATGCGTGTCTCTCTGGTAAAAATATAAAGCACCATCCGGCCGAACAAGGTATTTTTTAATAGAATTTTTCCTTGACTGACATGGGCAGTTCTTAAGAATGGGTGACTGTCAATTCTTTGCAAAGATTGGCATTATTCTTGACTTCCTTGGGCAGTTCTTTTCAATGTGTCGCTGTTTATTCTTCACGAAGAATGGTGCTCACCTTGCAGGATTAACGTACAATCCGAGCTCCTCCAATCTCTGAAACACAAACAGCAAACTTTCATCACTACGGATTTTTCTCACAACACTGGTCTGGATTCGGTCCATGTCAGAACCTGGCGGAACTACAACCACACCATTTCCAAGGACGGCATCAGGATGCTCTTGCAATAAACGTTGCTTGCCCGCCTTCATCATGTTGATCAGCTTGATGGCATCATTGGCCTTAGGATGATTGGATAGGTCGTACCCATTACGAAAAATGACCAGGAGAGACTTGGGCAATACTGCGTCAAGTGGAGGGATCAATAGCATTTCAATACCTCTCTTGAACTCTTCATCCTCAAAACACGTGAAAGTTGCCTGGCCACTCTGGATAACTGATATGGCCTTCACTACTGCCGGGTCGTGTAGCTTGGGTGTAATCTTCGCCCTTTCTTTCCGTGAAAAGACTTTTTTCTTTTCCTCGTGATATTCATCTCCCATTGACGAGTTGTGATTCCTAAGAATTTCTTCGAGAGTCTGATATTGTTGACTCTTGGCTTCAGGCAGACTAATACACGTAGGCTTTAGCTGCACTGGTGTATTCTGTCCCTGTATCAGCACCGGGATCCTGTCTTTGGCCACTCTGTCCCTACTTGATGATTTGTGGACAACTCCTGAGCGCCAGTTTAGCTCGGGCTTAGATTTTATGTTGCAAACAATGACCTCTGAACCAACAGGTAGCTGCAAAATCATTTTTTGACGAATAGATGATGTTATCCCACCGATCTTGTTCCTATCATCGATATGACTCAAAGGATTTCGCTCCACAAATGTTGCCAAGGGTGTAGCCATTACAGTAGATGTGTCGTTATTGTGATAGCAGCGAAAGTGACGGATTGACTTTGGCTGGAGCACTACTGGAGTGTTCATGTTCCCACAACCTTTGAAGCCACAGCGTTGAGTTGTAAACGCCTTCATTTCTAACTTGTGAGGATTAGCTTTGTCAATGCATCGCATCAGTTGATACTCTGGTGTAATAAATGTTTGAAGGGAAACAAGATTATCAGCTGTCTTAACAAGTGCAGATGCATCGTATGCAGCGCCGCAAATATCAAGGTGCACCATTCTGTACTCCTTTATGCCCCCGTTCTCTTTCTCGACGACAACAGCGACCCACCAGTGAGGTACAGTTCCAACGTACGATTGAGGACGGTGAAGCTTCAGGCTTTCCCTGTCATCATTCAGGGGGGGCAGCTGAATCCCTAGCCGCGCACAGACAGCCTCGCCCAGACCAGTCAAATGGTCCATTTGCTCATGGGTTGATATAATTGGTACTGTTGTATTCGTCATCGGATCATGAACTTTCAGAACCGCATCTTTGCTTTTGACGGATAGCAAATCAGAGACATCAAATTCTACAGAATTGAGTACCAAAATATCCACTACCTCGCCCCCATCGTGCCCCAGCTTCACGCCACTATCGCACAGTTCCTTTAAAACTTTGGCGAGAATGGCAACAAATTCATGACATCCCACCGATCGATGATACTGCCAGAATAGCTGCGCTTTTCTCTCGGTCGATAGGGAACAATCTTCTGGCCAGAAGCGTTCGATGTTAAGCCCCAAAGGCTCGGTCCCGACCTCGAGTGTAATTGTGTCATTGTCAAGAACACGGCTTACTCGAGCGTAGCTAGGGAAAGCAATGCACGCTTTTTCTGAGACGGCTGCTGCGATTTCGATGATATTGGAAGGGGCCATGGCTTCATACAATACAGGAGGATCGCGTGCAATTCACAAAAACATCAGCCAGGCAGGCTCAGGGATGCTACTGTCTTCATTAAAATTTCTTGGACCCTACATACGATTCTCATTTGATTCTAAATGGCAAAAGGAGGTATGTGGAGGTGTATGGTACCATACTACCTATAAAGCTTAAGAAAACATCCAAAAAATTACGTGCGGTAATTAGAGTACCTGCATATGAATTGTCCATCTTGCCTCTGCATCTCTTGCTTGTGAAGCGCATCTATGGAGGGTATGGTACAATACCATACAATGGAGTGAGGTCTCCTTGGAAAAAGTTGCACGCCCTCCCAAAAATCCCTCCTCAGCGCGCTCGATTTCACAAGACCCATCATCGGCATCTACTGAAACATGCATCATTTGGCATAAAATTACGAACCAAAGACAAACTCATTCAGCGCGTAGCTACCCTCCGACGTGTGTTGCATTTCGCAGTGCCTCTTCGATCATAAACATAACCCTCCTCTCCATTACTACTACACGAGTTAAACGAATAATAATAATATTATTATGGGTGTTACTAAAGGATCTCTTGTTCTACACAAGGTGACGAACCTCTCTTTGTCCGATATTGCAGCCATTGGCAGAGGGATTGCTGCAGCAAGAGGTCTCGAGAAACCACGAATAGTAGCTGATTGCAGTAAAATTGTTTACGTTCTTTCGAAGGCTTCGTCAGTCATGTTGTCAGTTGTAAATCTTCTGATGAAATGGGCAAGCAGCGGATGCGTTATGTTTCTATCGTGCGATGGCAGGGTGCGTCCTGTCTGCAAACAAGATACGAATAAGCGAAATGCAACCAAAGAGAAGAGTAGAAGAAATGCCTCAAAGTAAAGAAATACGTCAAGCCAAGTCTTCGAAATGATAAGCTTGTTCAGAATGAACGCAGCAATTTGGAAAGGAAAATTGTTACTATGGAAAGAAGCTGCAAGACTAAAGAGACCCAAGCCACAAGCAAGTTGCCCGATAATTTTGTTGATGAACTGAGGCTTGAGTTGTTGAATAATGGCGCCCATACCTCGATTCCGGCAACCGGTGGATTCGTTGATCAAGTTGTTGTTGCTGAATTCCAAGCCGTTCATGGCCAAGCAAATTGCTAATAACAAGGCAGTGATGGCAATGACCCGAGACTCAGACATTCCCATCCTCTGCGGTGATGATTGTATTGCTATTAAAGAGTTCACAAAGGACTCATTCGAGATTGTATGTGTTTCCGAATCAAACATCAACGCTGCCATGTCGTACCTCCCATGGCGAAGGAGTAGCTTCATCACTCTACAACTCAAAGCATACATCCAAGGGTATTGGCAATGATCAAGATCTACGTGTTATTTTGGATGATGCGAACACGCACGAGGTTGACAATTCACTTCACGCTGAAAGAGAGAATCTAGACAGTCTGCTTCAGCAGCTCGAATCCGAGTACGACAGGCTTTCTAATCCCAGTGATAGAATTGCTAATCTAGAAGAGCAGAATTTGGTTAGAGAGGCAAAGCTTGAAATTGAACGATCAAATACAATTCAGGCCATGAAAGCCATGCAGCAAATATCAGAGCAAACATGTGATGATCAACACATACCTTTGAATTCATCTCTTGAGCATGCTGCGGGTATGTACTCAATAAGAGGGGATGCAGAAGAAATGGCTGTGCCTAACAAATGGTTCTTTCATTCAGAGCCCATCAAGAAGTCAATTGATCGAACCAAAGCAGTAATAAGCGATCCAGTTGTCAATCTTGGCATGTCTGACAAAGAAAATAAGAGACGCACCAGATTCCCGTCATAGAAAGCACTCCTTTTGTACATTTTGTCGTGTGCAATGTTGACCTAGAAACAATCATTAAGAGAAGACGGCCAATGTCATGGTACGAAGAATGGTTCATGTCCTATGAGTACATCTGAAAAATCATTGACACGTCTCATCGATGTTGTAAAGGATTCAAAAATCAGCAAGAGATACACTGAAGCCATTCTGTCTGCTAAGGTTGATATTGCGTATAGAGCGCTCAGTAGCTGGCCCACCTACATATCGTACGAAGAAGATGTATTGCTAAGAGAGGAAAGCCAAATGGAAAACAAAATGGGCAAGCCTAAGGCAAGTTTGTTGGGATATGACGGATATTGTTGCGTACGAATTTACTGATGCTAACATGCAACGGATAACCTACAGCCAGTATTACGGGCACAATTGTTTCAAAGGTGGGATTTTCAATCAGTTCTGTGGATGGCATGGGAATTCAGACTTATGGACAGGAGCCGTCAGTGATTCAGATTATAATAGGAGGTCAGGGTATTTGAAAACGCAAGAACAATTTCAAAATGAGGACTTGGTTGAATATAAGACTGATGATGGACGTATTGACTTAAGAGTCTTACCTTTTCTTAATATATATGATAAGGCTATCGAGCAAAAATAGCTGTTCCCATTTTATAATGATAATTCAATTGTTGAGTGTTTCACAATTATTGGCAGTACTGTCGAGTGGGCATTTATCCCCCCCCCCTTAACATAATCCCCTGTTGTGTATTATTTGTTTTTCGTCAAGGCGGTGCACTTGTGTGGCGCGGCCATAAGATGAGAACATTAGCGACGTAATATATTAATAAAGTAATAACATAACATACGCACCATCATTTGTGGATGATGCAGCTGAAACACTCTTCGAAATAAAGCAATACCTGCCAAATTACAAACTAATACAGAAATGGTCAAGCTGACAGGGTTTATGTTGGTACAGCGCAATAGAACACCGGCCAAAACTTAAGCGCGCGTGGATATATGACGATATAATGGGACGTAGCATTTCTGTGGTGGTGTAAGGTTGATTTTGGCAGTGTATCGGTTGCCATGGCAGTTGTATGTGTTCGGGCGTTCGTATGGTGAGATTTGGTGAGTTGTCGATTTGGGCGTGGTTGGCCAAAGTTTGGGAGGGCGTGCAAATTCTTGAGGAACTCACCCCTATACCCACAACACCCTATGAGACCCTATGGTACAATACATACCGGCCTATGGTGTAGGTCTGTTCATGGTAGTAAAAATGTAAAAATATGGTACCCTCTTTCACCCTCACAAGGACCAGAACTCTATTAATATTTGTCGACCGGTTTCGACTTGAACATTGGCAACTTCCACATGTACATAGTGCTCGTTCAGTTCATCGTTCAGTATGCGCACGACTACAGATGCTATCACGTCTGAATCCGAGCAAGACGATCTCAACTACAATGAAGAAGACTTTGACGATGGCCACAGCTCTTTGATCGAACTCTCGGCTTCTGGGATTCGCGTGTCGCCTCCCCTCAACATGGCATCTAGTACGCCCAGATCTAGAAAACGATCGCCTTGCACTGGACGTCAGCTGGCATTTTTCTTCGTCTCTATCCCGACCCTTTTCTACTTTGGGTTGAAATACGACATTGCTGAAGTGAAATGGGTAGCCAATGAAATTGAAAGTGATTTCCTCGGGACCCGTTGCAATGTGAATACTTCGTCCGTGGTCATCGCAAATGAACCGAACACCGAACCATATTTAGCAGAGCCGGTGCCACTTGACTACAATTTTTCTGCATTTGAGCCCTTGGGAGGTGGAAGATTCGCCGAATACAAAGATGGAGGTAGTTCCATCGTTATCACTGACAGCTTACTGAGTCAAAGTGACAACGTTGCACGTAGTCGGCGGGTGCACGTGTTGAATGCCATGAAGCATGTGTGGAAGAATTACAAAGAACATGCTTATGGGAAAGATGAGCTTCATCCTGTCTCTGGGAAGGGAACTGATAATTGGGGAGGAATGGGTACAACGTGAGTGAACTTCCGTATATTTATTGCTTGTTTTCAGACATTCGGTCACAGTTCGTCTTGCATACCACTTTTATTCACTTTCGTAAAAAGTTTGGTTGATGCGCTTGATACTTTGTGGATCATGGGTCTGAAAGATGAGTTTAACGAAGGACGAGACTGGGTGAAAAATCATTTATCACATACACTTGTTGGCGAAGTATCTACATTCGAAACAACGATACGCAGCTTGGGTGGACTCCTGTCAGCATATGATCTCAGCGATGACACTGTATTCTTGAAGCAGGCTGAATATCTTGCGCCGAGACTGTTAAAGGCATTCGATTCTCCATCGGGTTTGCCTAGAGGAAGAGTCAATCTTAAAACTGGCAAGTCGCACAATTCTGGCAACGGCCATTCTTATGTGTTGGCAGAGGTGGCATCTCTGCAGTTAGAATTCAGATACATGGCACGGGCTACAAGGAAAGATGAATATGCCACAAAGGCAGAAAGGGTTTTTGACATCTTGAAACGAATCACACCAAGAGATGGATTAATGCCCATAAATCTTAAGGAGAAACAAAATGGCGAGGCCTATTTCAGCAACAATTTTGTGTCATTTGGTGGTATGGGTGACTCGGCATATGAATACATGTTGAAAACTTGGCTTCAAGGCGGACAGAAGGAGAAGAAGTATCGGGATATGTGGGACAAAGCAATAAATGGAATGCATCACAATCTACTTCAGAAGAGCAACCCCAACGGGCTGACTTATATTGCAGACAGGTCAAATGGAAAGGTTGGCCATAAAATGAGTCACCTCACCTGCTTTATGGGTGGTGCGTTAGCCCTCGGTGCATACACAGACCCGGATGGAATGAGTTCTCCAAGGGCTACGAGGGATTTTAACACGGCAAAAGCGCTTGCTTACACGTGCTACCAAATGTATGCTCGGTCTGCCACTGGTCTTTCTCCTGAATATGTAGTTTTCAGTGATTGCAATGATTTTGAGATATCAAAGACGGAACCTTCTTACATGCTGCGCCCAGAAGCTGTTGAAACATTCTTTTACCTTAATAAACTGACGGGAGATCCTATCTATCGGGTAAGTACGTCTGACAGTTTGATTTCATCGCCCTTTGCCGTGTCATGTATATCACAGCCTCACCAGCACTTGTATCATTTATAGGAATGGGGCTGGGAGGTGTTTCAATCGATTGAAAAGTATTGCAAAACTGCGTACGGTTACGGTGAGGAAATGAAGTTTATTTCATTGACCCTTTTAAGGAGCACACCGCCTTGCTTACAACTTAAAT
Source organism: Stephanocyclus meneghinianus (assembly GCA_036940045.1). Lineage (NCBI taxonomy): Eukaryota > Bacillariophyta > Thalassiosirophyceae > Thalassiosirales > Thalassiosiraceae > Stephanocyclus > Stephanocyclus meneghinianus. The sequence goes on along the minus strand of JALLPC010000210.1, from coordinate 8,412 downwards.
TGAACGTAACACACTCGCAACAGCCTCACTAAAAAATGTAGACCTCCCAGCACTGTATCAGATCGACAAAATGGAGTCATTCTTCCTAGCCGAGACTCTAAAATATTTATATCTATTATTCGATCCTGACTCTGAAATCGACATCTTGAACAAAGTGAGACATTATCGTGCTGTGTCTCTATGAATTCTCTTGAAACTCATGAAACTATCCTAGCATGATTTATATTTTTATGTGTTATATTAGCATGTCTTCAACACTGAAGCACACCCTATGCAGATATTTCAGAATAATTGAATGGAGTCTCGGGGAGGCTTTGACTCGTTGTGCATGAAAGTTGCATAGACGTGCTTTGCTTCATCTCTCCAACTGGTGTAGATGCTTTCTTTCGTGTTAACTGGGCACTTAACCCGTCCGTTTATCCAGGCTCCCGCGAGGACGAGCCTCTTGAAAGCGGTCTCGTCAAAATTCCATATATGTTCGTGAAAACATCATAACTCCATCAATTACCTTTTCACCATTGAGTATCTCAAGATCGCCTATCTTATGACATTTTCGTCGCTTACATATTTTCTATACATCGCAGGCTTATATCTGTTGCAGTAAAAAGACTCGCAAACAAGTTGAAACTATGGTAACGATCAGCAATACGGTTAGTCCTCAACATCGAGTGTTAGGAAAAATTGATCGATGACATCAATCGGCTCGTCTCCTTTCAAAATGACGAGGATGCCCGAATCCACCCCGTCTTCTTTGATCGTCGGTTACCGCCATATGTATGGTCGGTCCTTTGTGCAACTTGCTACCTCGCGAAGTTTTGGCATCAATGCTTTTTTATGCTCGAACTAAGATTCGTTTGAATAAGTCTGGGCAAAATCATAGAGTGCATCAACTGGTTTTCCCCATCGTCATACAGCATAATTTTTTCGGAGGACGACTTCTCGAGTTCTAGGAGGACGATCTGGGAAAAACAGCATGATCTCTTGTGTATGGAATTCGATCTTTGACTTCCTGGAACAGCGTTTGGTGATCTTCAACCGAAACGCCGTAGGGTTTCATCGCAACATGAATGACGACATGACCTCTCAAAAAATTCAATGCGAGTTTCGGTGCCATCGACCTGGACAGCTTTCGTGTTCATGACTGTTTTGACTAGCACCAATGACAACTTAAGTTAGAAAGAAGAAAGGCCAGTCATGTAGAATGTGACATATAGACACATTTTTAAAGATCTCACCGGGTTCTGGTCTTTTTCACTCGACCATAGCACATGCTTGTTTCAGTATGGCCGCGCGAAATTCTTCATCGAGATTGTGTAGCGTGACGAATTCGTGGACTGCGTCAGCGGCTTCTATGTCCTCATAAAGTTGAAACAACTCTTGGGCCTCATCACCCAGATCAGCGGGAATGCTCACAGCAACCCCCCCCTTATGATGCAGTTCAAAGATAGGCGAAGTTATCGAAAAAATCTCTGCTTTGGCTGAGGTCGAGTCCGTCCGGTCTTGCGAAGTTGTGTACAGCAGCTGGCTCTTAACTTTCATATATCTCGAGCACACCAATTGAGCGATTTATTTCCTTTCTGAACCGTGGATGCGCACTGATTATCTCCGTGGTTACTAGGCCGTTGGGATTCCTGGCGACCAAGAATGTGATGCAAACGAAAGTTGATTTCATGCTGGATATCGGACGGAGATGGTGAGAGAAAGCGAAAAGATAAAATATGCTCAATAGAACATATTTTCAAAGTGAGTAGTTAGTACTAATAGATACCAGATGAAACCATAAATATCGCTTGAGAAGCTTTGAATTTGAAATTCAAACGTGACACTTCAGGGGAAAATTGACACGATAACGAACTAAAACGCTCTGCAAAAGCTGTCGTCCCAGAAGAATGTCGCTTTCAAGAACCTCCGAGCACAGAGACCAAACTCACTGTCGCGCACCTCGAGTTGGCATTATTACGATGATCCTAGATCGTGGAGTTTGGAAAGTTCTAGTGGTTAGGACTGCAGACACTGTCTAAGCTGAGGAGAGTCGATGAAGCAGGTCATCCAAAATGCAAAGAACTTCACGACTTGTCTCATTCTCAATACCGTGGTGACGAGTTGCTTAATATAAAAGGTTCCTGTCATATAAAAGAGCTAGAACATTCTTGTTTTCGATCCCATCATGGCAATGCTAAGCAGCGATCTATCGATGAATCACGTCATCTAGATCTTCGAGATCTTCAAGACCATCTTTGACTTCGAGACCATAATATTCATTCTCGTTTCCGTGGCATGCTAAATGTTGACCATTCTGGTAATAGTATAAAGGGTCGAGAACGCCAGTGCTCGGGAATTTTTGATTCTATTCTATTTTTAGATTGTTCTAGCTTTTTTGCATTTAGAACAGCTGAATCTGCTTGATTTGAACACTGTCCTCTGGTGCAAGATTTCAAAGCTAACACTAATTTTTTTTAAACACATAAGCATTGCTTTCTAATTCATTTTTGTATAAAAATCTTTCAATTCGAATTGGTGGATTTTGCTGTTCTAAAAGCACTAGAACAGTCTAGAAATAGAACAATGAAAAATGCGACCCAGCGCTATCATTGATTCTGTTAAGCTCCCGTGGTAGCTATGTCAAGAGTTCTAATTTGACACGAACACAGTGAAAAAGTTACTGTTATCGTACTGGCTATTCAGTGGTATTTCCTTATTCAATGTCACCAATGAAACTGGATGCGTCCGGAAGTCTATCTCTTCGCTATGGAAAGAGAGAGAGCCTGAAACATTCATTTGATAGCCATATTTGACTTCAGAAATTCTGCAAAATGCAATTAATAAGTACGAGCACATCTGCCCTTCAAATTGAACAAGTTGGAAAGGAATTAGAGGGTGCAACCTGGATTGTATTATAAATTAGCTGAACATGCCTTTAGCACACAAATGTCATCTCTATAACTTTTTTGCAATGGTGATGCCATCTGTCGCATTGATGCGCACATAAGAATTCTGTAGTTTGATGTCTTCTGCGATGTCTGTGTGATCCGCCGATTCCAATGCTCAATATAGCTGTCGCGTCCTTGGCTCGAACGAGTTTGGGGTCTCTGTGAACAGCCACTAAACAATATCCTGAAGCAATCGTTTCAGGCATCAATTCTGTCTAATGCCAAATAATGCATATTCAGACGAGCCCATGAATATTATAAATGACTTCTCTGGCCTTGACCAGGCTTGTCTCCAATATTATTTCACACGATCAAACCTATTTCATGAGATCTAAATTATAAGAATTATGACATGTTTGTTAAATTTTTAAGAAAGGGATTATTTCATTCTCTGATTATTTTTTGTTTCGCTTTGGTGTGTTCACTAATAAGTACCTATACCATCCCCAAATAATTAGGCATACACACATTATACCATAGGCCTGGTAGGATCTATACGTTGGTATGACACAAACGTGGTGAGGGGCTATGTGCACTATGTACGATTCCTCTTCGTGCTTAAGACGCAAGACTGACAGATAAAAAGTGGTCATTTTAATGCCGTATCACTACATTCAACAACATAATAATATATGGATGGAGGAAGCCATCAGAAGGCATCAGCCAGGGAGACAAACTCGACCAACAAGGAGGACCACGGTTTAATCGGCACTAGAATGAAACGCCACACACACGATTCTTTTGGAAGGGAGCGCACTAAATGATATTTGATATTCATATCCTCTGGAGAAGCTTATAAACAACTTCATAAAAATTAATATTAACCAGCAGAAACTATCTCTTGCTGGATAAACGGGTCCGATAAACGATGAAACGGTTAACCCAGCTCACCAAGATCATTTTGTTGCTGAATCGTCCGAGGCTGTCTTCATCATTCTCACTATACTCGTCTGGACTCTGTGTGGACGAGGCTTGGAAATCTACAGGTGCCGATGCCAACCTAAACTGTTCAGCAAATGATATTCAGACTTCACTTGTGAAAGTCGATGGGCCCAATTCATGTCAACTGGGAGAAACCATCCGTGTAAATGTGACGATTGGAATTCGCTTCCCTTCGAGACGGTATGACTTTTCTGTGTATACTCTGTCAGAGGATAATATTTTTGGCAGTAGCTGTGCTTTGGATGCGTTAGGAGAAAGAGAAGCACTCAATTCTACCAGTTTTGTAAGCGACCAAGATGGTGATGCATGTTATGATGTGGAAACTGAAGGAGAATTCTACCTGGAGAAATTTCAGCTCCAAGACAATTTGAAAATTCCGTGCAAGACAGTGTTAAATAGTGAGACAGAGACAGTTCAAGTGCACTATTGCCATGGGTGGAGATCGAAGGAAATGAGCGTGAATTGTATCAGGTATGGGGCAATTCCTGGTTCATCGGCACAGTGCCAATGCGGAACCGTAGACTTGGGAATTCCACTGACAGGAGGAATCAGCTCGCAACCTACAAAATCTCCAACTTCGTCACCATCATTGGTAAGCCTAGAAGTATTGGGTTTTGATTGCTTAGTCGTTCGTTCGCCTACTTTCCGTCATGTGAATTCAGAAGCCTTCAATTATGGCGCCAACTTCGGCCCCATCAGCAGCTGAGACCTCGGTGAGTGTGCCGCATGTAATCGTTTAAATTTGTGTATAACCATTCAGTTGAAAGGATGGATCTCACCAAATAGAGTTGACACTTCAGCTTCCATGCCCGCCCCCCTATGATCCAGCTGGTTACAGGTGAGATGATAGCTTGAATGTGAATGTAGCTTGAATTCCTGTTGAAAAACTTATGAAATGCCGGATATTCTTCCATAATTGGTGTAGGTACATTGCAGGGGATTTGGCCACGTACCATGATCGGATGTACGAATGTTCTGTCTCGAACGGACGCTGTTTTCAGGCTGGGTGAGTTTGAATTCCCAATATTAGATGCCACCTTTTTGCTGTCAACTAATATGTATGCACAAAATTCTTGACCAATATTGAACACTTCAGGTACGAGCCAGGATCAATATACGGCCAGGAAGCTTGGAATGACATTGGACCCTGTGTTGGCTCATTGCATACTCGTTCTTCAAGAGACTGTCCTGAAATCTTTGATAAGTATCTCCGAACCTATTCTGCTGGTGATAAAGTGTCCTCTCGGGGGATAATATTTGAATGCATAACCTCGAACGGCCGCTGTATTCAAGGTATGTTCTTGGTTGTACTCGTTTCTTTTGGATTTTACATTTTGTTATAGTTCATCCGTCATCCTCTTAACTTAGATGGGTACGAGCCGTGGTCCTCACTCTGGGAGGAGGCCTGGAAAATTGCCGGGGAATGCCCAACTCGCACTTCCTCTCGATTTCTCCGAGGATAATGTGTCGTTGATCTCTAGAACATACTTTTGTTATCGCATGTGCGATGTGCGTCTGACACCAAATCACCCCAATATACTAAAATATGATTACAAGTATCTGACTTCCTACTGTCAAATCCTGATTTCAATCAAACAGGCTCATCATGATTCATTTTTTCGCCTTCTACGTAGTTTGTTTTTGAGACATACTTTCTTATACCGTTCGCCGTCTCACGTACTTGACAAATGGTATCTCCTGCATTCTCCAAGCTATATCCCAACCACCAGAATGGATATTGAACCTTCTCCGAAAGATTGATCATAACAACCGACAACACAATCAGATCTACATCTGCCAAAATGCCTGCTCCCATTGTAATCTGCACAAGATAGTGCCTGTGAGTAAGATGCTTGGGTAAATAAACTTCAACTAACAGAAAGTCTTACCCATGACCATTTTCATGAGTTGCAAATGCAAGGAAAAACCAGTCGCAGGTGGATGCAATGTACCCATATACGCCTGTCGGCTAACGCCAAATCCAACCGCCAATGCCCGTCTCCACACGAGTGGAATACAATGTGATGCATCAGAGCTCACGTTGTTCCACTCCGTGAAATCTTGGAAATCTCCAGTGGGACTTTGTTGACAAGTCAAACCAACAACCTACAAGCATGTTCCTAAGATGTGCTGCAATAATGTGTCAAGGTCGACCCATCAGAGCAAGTCAATGCAAACAACATCCATAGGGAACTGATGTACCAACCACCATCAAATCCAAAACGGGATCTCTACGAAGTTTACTTGAGATCTTGATATTTATGAGCATTAATAGGAGACCAAAACAAAAACTGTTTTAAAATCTGCACATGAGTGCCTAGGAGGACCGTGCAAATTCACACAGGCCCATTTTTGGGGCGAATTTCTCACTCTTTTGCCTGGCAATGTGAAGAAACTGCACAAATTTTCCATCGCTCCATCGACTACCCCACGAAATAAACCCTCTTCGTTTAGATCTTGTTTCCGATTTTCAAATGCTGCTTGCAATCGTGTCATTTTCGATCGATCGAGAATAGCAGAACCCAAAACCTCAACGGATCCCAAAGCTCCGGTGTGTTTTTCTTTCATTAATACAGCTCGAACTTTTTTGACAACTTCTATGAACATATGCCTCTGCACATTCCTCACGAGGCTCGAAGACAGCGTAAGTAGAACCCTTGAAATCATTGCACTCAAGAATGCAACGTCGGTTCAAAGCCGAGCACAACCTCGCAGTTTTAATAGACTACCACACGCATAATGAGATAATTCCACTTCTGATCCGAACGAGAATGATGTAGAAGAAACCATGCCTATCCCAATAAAGGAGTCCTCCTCATTTGTTCACAAGGATCCCTTTGTACAAATGGGTCATTCATCATGCTTTTCATTTGCCTCCATTCTACCTTCCTATCGTGAGATTCTGCAATTATAGTCCCTGTCAATCTAACACCTGATACTGCCTTTGGTGCCTCAAATAGCAATAATCCGCATCCCAAAGGTCATCACTTGGCAAACTTCAGTGAAGAGCAGTGTCCATCAAAGCACCCCCAAGCGGTCTAATCAACCTTGCTCCAGTTTTGCTGAGGACCCATCCTTCAAGGAAGATGCAACCAAATATATTGAGACCTGCATCAGCAGTGGTATGAGACAATTTTTCTTGGTCTACTTTCTTTTGGAAACTTTTATTCGACCAATCATATTGATCTCCCTGTAGTGTTGAGTGACCCCTTCCATCAGTGTCTAGATCTTTTGAAATAACATTCAACTCATGTTCTTCGTTGACTGAGTAATGGGGGGTATTCGACATCATAAATACATTCACTCAATTGTAACTATTCTGTGAGGGATGGATTGAATGCATAGACAACAACTTAATTAAGACCGCTTGAGGGAAATAAAATGATCATCACAGCAAATCTGAAACCACAGGGCAGAAACTACTGCAAGAAACACAAGTAAAAATTAAACTGCAATCAGATTGTGCATAAAAGTCAGGCAAGAGTCATGGATGTATACAAGCAAAACATCCCAACAATGCAGAGGACGTTGACATCAAATAGTCTGAGAAGGCAAAATGGAAAAGCCAGTGGTACAAATAATTGTGCTGACTGGATTTTTTGCTCCACTCGAAGCCGCAATATTAGTCAAGAACGATCAATACTCAAAACTCAGACAAAGTCCATAAGCATACACAGACACTTGCTGTTCAACTTGACCTACTCCACAACAATTGAGCATGAGAAACATCACCACTTTTCTGAAAGCAACAGGCATTCCATGACATATTGTACCTTGCACATCACATGATGTGTTTAGAATTTCCTCAATGATTTGAATGGGTTGGATTATTGCTTTGTCTGCACTGGGTATGCATGTCACAGTGAGGTGCCATAGACTTAAGTGTTAGGTTGCAAAGGTTTCCCCACAAGTGAAAAACTGGGTGAATTACTTTACACATATTTCAAAATCCCACAGGGTGAGATATTTTCTCATCCATATTCATCCCTCATATAGGAGTCTACAGTGACTCAATTCACTGCTCTTGCTGCCCTTGCTGCCCTTGCTGCCCTTGCTGCCATCGCTGCCATCACTGCCATTACTGCCATTGCTGCCATCACTGCCATTGCTATCGTCACTGGTGTCACTGCCATCGCTACTGTGGTTGCCATCACCGCCATCACTGCTATCACTGCATTCACTGCACTTGCTGCCATTGCTGCTGTTGCTGCCATCAATGCAGTGGCTGCCGTTGCTGTCATCGCTGCTGTCACTGCCATCATTGGGGTTGCTGCCACCGCTGCTATCCTTGCTGTCACTTCCTACACTGCAATCGCCGGCATTGCTGCCATTGCTGCCTTCATTGCTGTCACTGCCATAACTGCCATCGCTGCTATCACTGCCATCACTACTGTTGCTGCAGTTGCTGCTGTGACTGCCATTGCTGCCTTTGATGCTGTTGCTGCCAACACTGCTGTCACTGCCATAAGAAACAACACTGAAATAGCTGCCATTGCTGCCATTGCTGCCATTGCTGCCATTGCTGCCATTGCTGCCATTG
>JALLPC010000209.1:0-15599 GCA_036940045.1 Stephanocyclus meneghinianus | reverse complement strand
CTTGTAAATTGTGGCCTTCCCTAGGGTGTGTCCTTCTCACCGTAATATACGGTAGAGAGGGTGTGTCTATCGCATTTTTACAGATTGTTACACCTCGAATACAGAGAGAAGATTAGCTACAATACCATACTGATTGCTCTTGTACATATGAGTTTTTAGGTATAGTATGGTATGGTACAATACAATAGTTCGGCATCGTGTCAAATCCTCCACGCATGCTCTATCTTCAATGCAAGACTAGTGCCAGACAACAGCAGACAACACTTGAAGGAGAACACTGGGATCCAGCTCAACCATGGTCTCAGAAGAAGCGGGTCGACGACAGAGTGATGGTATCGATATCCTCGAGCTAGTAGCCGCACCAAATGAGAGTATAGAAGCGAAGCCGCTGAAAGATAATGTCTTCGATGCCAAGACTAGGCACAAGAATCGAGGGGAGAAGAAGAAGCTCCTGAGGCGTGCAGATGTTCCAGTCGAAACTGATGTGAGCATTGCAAAATGTGGCAGCTTGAAGGAACAGTCGAACACGAAATCTAGTATTCAAGTGCCAATAACTGCAGTCGCACGCTCAATGAAATCTGACGTGGGGACTTCTCTTAAACTCGAGAAAAATGATGGATCAGTAATGATTCTCAAACGAAATGATGACAAAGGAAAACCTGCACATATACCAAAGAACAAAGGAGGGAAGATTTCTTTGCTTCAGAAGGAGCTGTCATCGCTCCGACAGGAACTATTGGAAGTCAAGAAAAGACTCGAGCAGGAAAAGATTGCTAGGAAACTTTGTGAAGCAAATCATTACAAGCTGCAATGCGAACTCACATCTACACGTCAGACTTTGGAACACGAATCTCAGTATAGAAAGAATTGTCAGAGGGACATGCAGAAACTCAAAGAAGAGCTAGAAAAAGAACTTAAGCTCCGGTTGAATGCTCAAGATGTCGAATCCAAATTTAATGATTTGATCATTGCAGAAAAGGAAAAGGTCAGGGAGTTAAGTAAGCACTTGCAAAACGAAAAACATTCAAAAGAAGTAATTATGAAGAATCTCGAACAAACCAACGCACAGCTTTTGTCAGAACAGAGCCTACGACAATCGATACAAGACAATCTTGCCGCTGAGCAGAAAATCAACGAAAGCCTTCAAAAGAAAATCGGGATTGATTCGGCTTCCAGTATTGCCATTAAGATGGAGCTACAATCAATGAAATTACGAATGGGTAGGGTAGACGAAGTTGAGCAAGCATTGAAGCAAGAAATTTTGAAAGTGGACCAACTGCGAAGTGAACTTGCCAGAGCTGAAAGTTTCAAGACAGAACTGGAAGAAGCCAAAGAAAGGTTGCTTCGCATGGACGAGCTGAAGATGGAACTATTGCTTGAAAGATCAAAGCTTCAGGAAGCAGAAGCAAAGCTCGAAGAGCAAACATGGTGTCGAAAGCGAAGTGACTCGATGCAAATTGGAAATGATCCAAATACACGCAAACAACCCCAGTCTTGTCTCAAGAACGACGACATTGATGATGACATGGACATCAATGTCGAAAAGTTGCGCAAAGAACTTTATGAAACTCGAGAAGCGCTCAAATTGGAGAGAAAGAAAAATGCAACTTTGACTGCAAAAAAATCGAAAGCAGCAGTATCCTCATTGAAAGATTGGATAGACCTTGCCCTTCCTTCTACCGCTGAAGTGAGTATGCCCCCAGCAACTCAAATCTCTCTGTCTGAGGGAACACCCCAAAGGGAATCATCTGAATACCTTAAAAACGAGACAACGAGTGAAAATGAGTCAAATCAGGTCCATTACTTTGATGGTGTCATGAACAAATTCTGTGGAGAAGAAGAAACAAATCCATTGGATGATGAACTCACCTTCATCATGTCAGCATATTCTACAGATGAACTTACCGTATCAGAGACCAAGGATAAAGTCATGTATACAGTCGATCTCCCTACAAACAACGATGATCAGGTTGAAATTATAGTGACTGTGCATATACCAAAAGGATATCCTTTAAAGGGAATTCTTCGGGTAGAGATCGCGATAAGTGACAATTCAAACTGTTCTTCTGACGTAAGAAAATGCGTGATGGACGCTTTACCCAAACTTTGTCAAATGTGTCTGTGGGAAGCTGAGGGTAACTATGGTCAAGAGGCTTTGTTTTCTGTGTTGAATATGGCCGATAACTGGGCGAAAACTACGTGGCCGGGTATACTATCCAAGCAATGTCCGTCTTTCAAGATCCTTCAAAGACCAAAACCAGTTCACTCGGATGAAAGATCTACTGACTTGTGTTCAGCCTTAATATACACCCACCATCTCATCGAGCCAGAAAAGCTACAGATGGTTAAGAAGATTGCTTCTAAACTTTCTTTGGGGGGATTCGTTAAAAGTGGTAAGCCCGGCGTGATACTCATCGCGAGTACTGCTGAAGCCGATTGCGATGCCTTTATAAAAGAACTCAGCAGTCAAGCAAGTAAGAAAGTTTTTCATTCCATAACATTCAAGTTGGCAGGCAAGGTACCAAGACAAGCCTTAGATGCAAGTTCGTCCAAAATCTTTTCGTCGAAAATGACTCTGCTGGATAACAACAAAGATGGCATGGAGGAACTGATACGGGCTTGTGACAGCTTAGGATTAGCAAAATCCTTGGAAGAAATTATATGAAAGTGTATATCTCATTTAATAGGATGCCCATGCAATTATCAACAGAACTATATTCATAATCAACTTCGATTCTATGCTTATATGGACAAAGCATGCTTCTTAATTTCAGCCAAAATGACTGACGTGCTGACAAGATCTTTACAAAAACTAGGGGGCTTGCCCCTCCAAACTTTCCTAATTACATCTTGAAACCGAGTGTAGTACAACAGCAGCTGTGTAAGTACTTGCTTCAATATCTCCATTCCATTTCTAAAGTTGCTAAAGTAAGACAGCACATTGCGATTGATCTGCTCAATTCCTGTCTTCCAATTGGAAGAAAACTCCAGCACTAGGCTCTCAACCACCTCTGGGTTCACTACATCCGCAGGTGCAGCGATTCCCCGTGCACCTCTTGGTGCATTGATACCAGACATGTGAGCCTCTGTCTGTTGCACGAAAGCAATCATCTTGGAAAATGTATGCAGCAACTCCTCCTCCACAAATAACTCTCGTTGCTGAAGAAGCAATTCGCTGAATCTGTTGAGTTCTTTTCCGGCTACGCGGCGCTCTTTGAAGATAGTGATGATCTGATCGAGGTTGTTGATCATGAACACTATTTTCTTTTTGTTCACGGTATGAACATCCGCAAGGCGCTTCAGCAGTAACACCATCTCCTCTACCATGATATCAAGATCGTTCATGAGCATGTCACCTGCACTCCCGCGATGAGACGGATTGGTTGTTAGATCAAGAGAGGGCGAACCTGCAGTTCGATTGTCATTTGACAGCCCATCCACTGCATGAGCACCACCGTCCCCCGCATTTGAACCTTTACGGCCACGATTCAATATCAATAATATCGAACACGTAAATTCTGCGTATCGTCGAGAGACAAGATGCGGGTGGATATCTCCAGCCCCGACTTTCTTGGCGTTTGCGCCACGGATACTTCGAAGATGAGCATCCATAACCATCTTGAGTCGAGGCCATAGTAGGTTTGTAATCCGATCTAGAAAAGGTTCAAGCACCTTTTCAATTCTTCGCATTTTGACAGTGCGTTTGTACGAGTGTGTAAGCTTGATCATTAGAAGAATAGCAATGGCATCATGGCAATTGAAGAGGTAATTCTCCAGCTGTTCGAGGACCAACGAAAGAGTTTTGCCAAAGATTGCATGAAAACAGTCATTTTGGCCGTACTCTTTAAAGAACTGCCTTGCAAAGACATACTCGTTAGTTGCGGCATCAATCAAATGAGACATGATGGACCTGAAAATCATTTCATAGGAGTATTTTTCTCCATTCATTGCAGCCAAATGCGCATTAATCGGCGGAATCGAAGCCCAAGCCGCTGCCACCTCGCCATCGGCAGTAATGAACCCATCCAATACCTTGGCTCTGTCGCCCAACACAAAAGCATCGCCTCGCTTTTTCATATTGACCTTCGTTGAAAATGCATCTCTGAGAGCTGCCTCCTCGACAGCAATCAAATCTACTCGCGTGGCGAGCCGTAGATCCAAGGTCAGTAATTGTTTGTGATATGTCCGAAATAAATTGTGCAACGTCTTGGACATACTCTCCACATACACGTCTCGAATCTCAGAGTGAATCGTCGGCGAAGCCACCAACAAAAAGTCCACCAAATACTCATACTTGAGCAAAGCATGAGTCTGTATCATCCTAACATGAGTCTTTGGCCTTCTCAAATCCTTCATTGCGTTCAAGAAATAAGTCCTCGTCCGATCCACGGCTCTCAGTCGCAATTTGGATAGGTGCTCCCTCATCTCTTGACCCGCCGCGGTCATGGCAGGGGGTATTCCTGCGCTCGAGACCAACTCCGGATCAACGCACGCCGGATCGTCGTTACGAACATCCTCTTCCGTCAAGTGAACGTAGGCATACTTCTCTTCCAAGTCCTTAACACACTCGAGATACAATTCGTCAATGTCTCCTCTGGAAATGACCTCTGCCAGGTTGGGAGGGACGACGATTCTCTCAAGGAATAGCCGCAGCCCCTCTTCGGCCTGTCTCCGATTATCAACTTGTACTGCCAAACTCCTCGACTGTTCCTGTAGTTGTCGAATGTCACCGCTGAGTCCCGACAAATCTGCTTGAAATCCCTAGATGATGGTTGAATGACGCGAGATCGAGCGGTTAAGAAAAAAAGTCGCACGCGGACACAGTCCCAAAAAATTTCACCTGCAAACACACAAACCCAACACAATTCAACCAAACCGAACCAACATCACTCACCAAAAGCATCTCCTGCAACCCCGCCAAAATCGAATCACAAACCTCCATCTCCTCCCTCAAAACCTTGACATCCGGCGCCGCCTTCCGATGCAACGCAATACATTCGCGTTCCAACACGGCCAATTCGGAATTGATAGTAGAAGAGTACGAAGTGAGATCGAGGGATCCGTCCGCGAGGCCGGAGGAAAGGGCGGGATTGGAGAGGAAGAGGGCCAGGTCGGACGAGAGACGTTCGCTTTCTTCTTCGTTGTTGATTTTGGCGGTGGCGGCGGTGGTTGTTGTGCCTTGGTTTGGTTCACGGGTATAGCTGGTTGTTTTCATGGTGTCCACATGAATGTTGGCAGCCGGGGGGATATGATGAATTTCTCGAGATATGGTTTTGGTCGCAGGGTCAGTGAGGCCATAGCGGTGTGGTATGGTACAATATTGTACCTGTATTGTACCATCCACACAAGAAATACACCATCCAGTGTGGTATGAAGTAATGTCTCCTGACCCAAATAATCTATCCTATCTACCAACAACAACAACAACAACTTAGAAAATTAGGTAACATATTAAACTACCTAGACAATTTTTAACCATTCCGGTGTCTTTAAACACCCAGACCATTCGGCTGAGTGTTGCGGTCGTGACCGCCTGAGAGTTTTCTCTCCTTCCAGGGTCTCTTGTCCCGGGCATATAAAGCCATGCTTCATGTCGTATATTTATTCTCCTTTAAGGCGTGCTCGTTTGTAGTCTGAATCTTTCCCGGGCTGTGCGGATCGCGAGTAACCAGTAGCTTTCCCTTTCTCCGGACGATCCCGAGAGTTCCCCGAAATTCACCTCCGCCATCCATAAGTCTTGCTCCGCAAGCCCTTCACCTCCTATTTCTACTTGGTGTTCAATTTCCTGTAATAGTTGCTCTTTTTCTTTTGTAGCTATAACACCTGCGATCCGATCGTGCATCGTCAGATTCCTATAAATCCAGACGCCGTGGGTGGCCTCCAGTAGTCTTTGGATGAACTGTTCTGTCCATTGTTCAACCGTTAATTTGCTTGAGGCCGAAAGGACGTCCCACTTATCCAGTTGCAAGACTTCTGCTGACACCATGCCCTCCATGAGCCGTATCCAGCCGACCTTACCCTGTGAGTGTAAGAAGTTCGAATAGCGGTGGTTGGCATGCACGTGATGTTGTGTGTAATGCATCTCTCCTCTTGTGTGCAAAAATTTTAGGAGAAGTGTTGCGAACTCTGAGTTGGTACCGATGGTGTGGAGCCATTCCTCGATCAGGTGAAGCTGTCTCCGTAGATGCTTTAGTCTTCCTTCCTCTCGACACAGTAATATATGTTCTGTTGTTTCTTTACATAGCTCACAGCTGGGGCACTTGTCGCCAAGGTGGGAAAATTCCTTTTGTTTTGACAAGTTGCCTAGCACCGCGGACACACCGAAGACCTGTTTTCCTGCAAATAATTGGAACATCTTCGGGAGCTTCCGGAGAGTACGGTTTATGACATCCCAGGCGATCTCCTCGAATTGGTCGCCGGATAAAATACCTTGTCGTAGGAAAAGATCTCGGGCTTCTGCCTTGTGTGTCAAAAATCTGAGAACCTCTTCTGTGTCGGATGTTATTTTTCCATATTCCCCGACTATCGAAAGAGATTCCAATGGCAAGAGAAACAGTGGGATATCCGCCGCACAACTCTCATATATTTGTCGTTTCGCGGCCCCATCGCAAGCACAGTTTAGTTGTGACGGGCGAGATAGTTTTGTCCAGTCGGAGTTGTCGTCCTGGTGTGCTTTTACGTGGAAGAATTCGCGGCGGAAGGATATGTGCTGTCCATGCTGGGAAATCACTTTTAGAATATCGGCGTGCTTCCAGCGCGGTGGGATGCGCGATGAAGGAAGCTTCGCGATAGTTTGCAAGGCGCCCATACAGTCTGAGTAGATTTTTACAGCGCCCGTGAGAGTAGGTTGAGTTATGCACACGCTGTGTAAGATGAGGTGAATAGTCATTAAGCCCAGAAGTTCGCCCCTGAAAGCATTAGCTGATAGGGATTTTTTGACGAATGAGACCGAGAGACGTCCTCGCCCGGCGGTACACTCCATCATGATGGCTGTGGAGCAAAGGTTCTGGTGGAGTTCTTTGATATAGGATCCGTCTGAAACACAGATGAGTGTGCCCTCTCTGATGGCCTTGTATACCCACGTTCCATCCTCTGTGACCTTAATGTCCTTCCAGATGCGACTATTTGGCCAAGATTGGAGTAAGTGGAGGAAATTGGACGGGGCTTCTAAAGGTCGAGGGGCGTTAGTATGCGAGCAGACAGTTACAGTGTTATTCGTCTGTACTTGAACAGAGCATAGCGGCAGTGTTGAAGTGTCTCTGCTGGATCTGCCGTCCGGTGAGTATCGCGTGTTTCTTGTCTGTCTTTGGCTGGCTTGTCTGCGGTATCGAATCGTTTCACGTCGATTGACCAGATATATAGTATCCCGGGTTGGATCATATCTCCACTTCCAGGTGGTATGACTGGGTCGGAGGAAATTGCCCAGTCGTTGACGTCTTCTACCGCCGGGTGCGAGTTGGGAGAGGGCTGCGCGCCACAGATTGAATGCACTGTTCGACGGCTTTTGTTTTCCGAACCGAATGGATGACCACTGGATACCTACTTCTCATGGTGAGAGGTAACGTGTATTAATTGTGTTGCCGTCTGCATTAAAAATGTCAGATTCGAAGATGACTTGTTGGTGTAAGCGGACTAGATTGAGTTGGTAGCATTCCTTCATGGAGTAACCAGCACATTCGAAAGCGGTCATAAGCCACTGGTCGTGCTGCCTCGGGGGCTCCAGAATGCGTGTTCCGAGAATCAGTTTTTGATTGAATCGATCGAGTTTTTCCCATAGTCTGGCGCAGAAGCTGGTTGTTACCCGGTCCCCGTATTTCTGATACGACTGGGTGAATGGTTGATTGGAGATTCCGAGTTCTACCATGAAATTTTCGACCGAAACTTGCAGTTGCACCCCCAGAACAGAGGAAGTTCCGTAATGTACATAGAACTTTTTGTAAGCTTCAATAAGTGATTCAATCCCCCAGTGAGGGAAGCCTAAACCATAAAACCCCGTGTCCAGGTATCTAATTTCCCTCTTGGCCGATCTAATCAGTCCCCCTAATGGTGCCATCCAGAAGTAAGGTTTGTGCATGGCGGAGACGAGTTCATCATAAGTGCTTGTGTTCGCACATAAGCCATACCTGAGTTTTGGCCAAAATTTACGGTTGACGCTGATGTGCACATCCCTTGGCCGCAATCCCGAGTTTCTCGCCTTGTGTGCCCATTCTAGTGCTTTGTCGGCCATGCCCTGGAGGGAGTGCAGACCTGATGGTGCTGTTTGACCTCCTAGAGTAACACTGGTCGAATGAATGCCCTGTTGCGCGATGCTGGCGGTGCTGCCGTCCGGGAGGGGTACCTCGATACGAAGTGGTTGTGTTGCCTCCGGGTCGATATACGACCATTCCCCTTTGTTGTCCCACTTATAACCTATCAGATAATAAAAGCACTTTGGGGGTTTCAAGGATCCTCCCGTGGCTATCAGAAGGTTCCCCCAACTGGTGACGCTCCGCTGGAGTGCTTCATGGGCGGTATTGATTGTGTCGTGCTCCTCATTACATATGTGGATGAGGTCGTTGTCATCCACATAGAGTATACAGGATAGGTCCTTAGAGACACCACTTATTGGGGTAACAAAGGTGGCACCGTGTCCTTGACCTTTGTGTGCGTGAAGAATTGTGATGGATACGACTGTCCAACCTGCCGGGGAGGCGCCATTGCCCTGCATGAAACCTTGTGTTCGAAGATGTATTTTGGCACCCACTGCTCTGTCTGAGTCTCCGTACGAGGTTCGAAGGAAAAACTTCATTTGTTGAATAGCGGTCAACATCGTTTGTGTCATAGGGAGGGGGGCCCCTACCGCGCGAAAGATTAGGGATGCAATGGCGTGTGCCACTCTGTCGTAGCAGTTTGCTGCATCAACTGATGCAAGGGCTGCTGGTGCGCGGAGCTGTCTCGAGATATCGTAGAAGAGAACTTTAGCCAAGATGCCATCTTCTGCCATCCTCTGACGTTCACTGAAGATTTCTTCGGGCATCAGATGGTACCGCCTGACTTGGTTGAGCATCCTGTTCCCGAAGAGAATTTTATTGGCCGCGTTGAAATCAGCTTCCATGAGTAATATAGCACGTAACTTAGAGAGTAGTCTAACTCCGGCTTGTTTTTCGAGCATCACACATAATCCGGATTTCCATCGGGTGAGGGCGACTCCGTGATGGAGTGCGATGGAAATTTTTAATGCATGCACATCAGAGATGATGTCAGAATCCTCACCCGAGATGTAATGCCCGAAATGGAGGCCCGACTGGGAGGACGAAGTGGTCTCGTTCTTTTGCCGCCAAGCCCTTTGCCAGTCCTCGCGTGTAATGAGTTGTTTTACTGAATTTGATGGGATAACTTTTCGGAGCTCTGCAATGGATTGAAAGAGGAGTTGCGTTCCCTCATGAATGCCTAATGGTGGGTCGTAGAGTCCTTGGAGCACTGCATCACCGACGCTTGTATCGGCGTTATAGCCAAATTCTCCCCGTAACCTGCCCTGGCAGATCGGTGCTTCCTCCGCCAGATGATAACGCTCTTGATGAATTTTTTCCCAGATCATTGTTTGCACCTCGGCTTGGGTTGAGTATTCCACAACCTGTCCATCCTGACCTTCGACCTGAACCGAGCTGACGCTACTTCCCCGACGTTGTCCCAGTGCCCAGTTAAGTCGTCGCCAAAAGGCCCTGTCTTTTTCTCCCTTCATGATTTGGAGAATCCTACGTTCAGCTTCCATGTCCTGGCGTTCCTTAGCCGCATGTAATCGATCCGTCAGGTGCCAGCGGCGGTGTTTGTGTCCATACTTAACAAAATATTTGCACCGAGCCTTGCATTCTTGAAGTCTGTCTGACAGAGTCGCTATCGAGAGTGCAAAGGGGTTCAAGATATGGCATCTTTTTGCTTGTCTTCGAAGGTTGCCCTTATTTCTCACTTTCCCTGCCCAAAGGCGAAGTAATGCACGGTAGCATAAGGTCCGTTTGATCCACATGCCCGCCTCTGGTGAAAATGGGATCCTTCCGGACTTAAGTTTTCGACATTGCCGCTCCGCATGGTGCATGAGTTGGCTCGTGAGTCGGTCTACCTGATCCAGACGAGATTGCACTTGCTCGGAAGAACCGCCTAATTGATGTGCTTCATTCAGTTTTTTTATAATCTGGTGTCGGGTGAATTGTTCCTCCAGTATTCCATTGTACCGGTCTGAGCAACGGGGGATTTTTGTGTTCAGCCGGCGCGCTGTCGGCTTCTTGACCGGTTGAGGATTGTGCCCTACCACAGACGTAGACGTAACATCTAAAAGAAAGGCTCGATGATCGCCGACCCCGTAGCCTATCGGCATAGCACAAATGTTCGTCACCTCTATGTCTGGGTTTGTCCATATGGCGTCAATAGGGCGTGTGCCACGGAAGTGCGTAGCCGTTAATTTCGTGCCTATGGTGGCTAGAGTGGTCTCTCGGAGGTCGAGGCTGGGAGAGGAGGTCAAAGCTTTGCCTAATCGTCCAGTGTAAACATGATCGTTTGCATCAAGGCAGACTATGAGACGTCTACCTTCTTGGCGCCACTTAGTTAGGAGTTCGATGAGGTCATTCTCGAATCTCCTGCGTGGGCAGGTCGTGTCTTTTTGGGCTATGGTGAGGTAGGAGCGTTGTAGCTGGTATGATGACTGACTATGTGAGGCGGGTGTTTTGCATGGGTTGTAGCCCACGAGCACAGTAGTAAGATGGTGTTCCCTCCCAGAAAAGGTCATGTAAGACCACCTGGCCATACCAGTGGTATCCATTCCTGATAAGTCAGAGCGCAGCATACTGGCGAGTTCACCATAAGCTACTATCCCTGTGCCCCCTTCCATCCTCTTACCGAATGACTGGGCGACAGGGTGTTTGTAGTTCCCTCCTATAGCCCGAGAGAGTGTCTCCCCCCCTTGGAATAGTTTTCCAAGTCCTGTCCTCCGATTTTCCCTGTGGCGGAAGTTAATCTTATGTTCGTTGAAAGCAAACATATCAATCTCCATCTCATCGATTATTCCCATAGCTTTGAGGAGCTTTGGATTGTTGGATGCTCGTGCTGGGATACTGTTAAGATTTTTGTACAATAGTCGGAAGGTTCCTTCCCGTTTCTTGCTCGGGCATGTGCCAATAGGAGAGAGTAGTGTCTGGTTGCGGGCGATATAGGAGGAGACTTCGACATCGTCGTTATATGTCGGTGGGATGGGGGATACCGGTGGTGTCAGTGCCGGGTTACTTCGCGCTGCTGCGACTAATGCCCGGTCTCGTTGATCTTGAGTGTGTTGTTGTGTTGCGAAACGTAAAGCTCAATGTTCTAGAGCATTGAGTGTGTCCGTGTGTGAGAGCAATCTAAGCCTGCCAATTTTCTGTATTATATGTCTGGCTCCTGTTTCCTCTACAACTGTGATTATTTTAACAGACTGCTTTGTTTCCCTAAACGCGCCGGCCCGGCGTTGGGACCTCCTGCCGTTGGAGGATTTCCACGATCTACTTGCGGCATAGGAGACCCTCGCTCCCGTAGATGAGGAGGGGGGCGAACTGTCGTCGATTATCTGGCTTTCCGGGTGGAACTCCAGCAGGATCAGCAGCACTAGCTGTGGAAGCATCCGAGGCCGAGCCGTCGGAGCTATAATCCATGTCCTGACTGTCTTCTTCCACCCGTACTCCAAGACTTTGGGGCGTGTCGCCCAACCGCTTGCCTACACGGTCCTCATCCGATACAACGCTACTATCAGCGCTATCTGTAGCGGAATGTTCTTTATCCTTTTGTGTGCTTAAGATCCTCACGCGTTTCGACGATTCTTGCGAGGGGTCTGCACTTGCATTACTATTAGCCTCATGCATTGTCTTTATCGACTGAGCTCCATCGAGATCAAACAGTGCTTGTGGAGAGGCGAAGGGTCGCTTGCCTTGACCCTTCGTATTTTCGTACTGAACTACGACGTCGCGCCACCAGCCTTGCGCCTCGAGTTCACCTGTGTTGTGGTTCTCATCTAACTCTGCTTTCGTGAGGAGCGTCTGCGTCTCCGAGTCCCATTCGCAGTGGTCAGCCTCGTGGATCAACTGCGGGTCGACGAAAAGCGTAAGGAAGTCTTGTACAAATTCTTTGTCCACCTGCTGGTCGGAGAGGTGTCCCAATGTAAACGCTGCGACTTGCTTCGCGAGCCCGGTGATCAGCTTCTCGCCTTCTGGGATATTGGGGTATACGAGTGAGACCGAGCCTAATGGGACTTGTTGATGAGCTTCGGCGATTAATGATGTGGCATCCTGAAATTTGAACAGGGAGGTTAAGCATTCTCGGCCAGAGAGGGTACGAATGACTGTTCCATCGGGCTTCTTGATGTCGATTGTGTCATTTATGTCGAGAAACCCAAACACATCGATGCTAGTCATGCTAGCATTTTAGTTAGTGGTTTTCACTGCAAATTTGGCCGCTCTTCGGATGTCGCCTGGCGTCGATTGCCAGTCGACGCCTTCGGTAGGGTGAGCGTGCGGGCCCCACCATTTTTTGTAAATCCCATTGGACTTGGCGTAACTAACCAGGTGGTTGACGAGTTCGAGATCTGTCTTGTCTACCTCCAGGTGCAATACTTTTCGACAGGTTTGAATATTTGACGGTAGCCGAGACATGTTGGTTGGTTCCGAGTGCTTGGGGATTCTTGGTACGTTCATGCGTAGACTGCAGAGTGGGAGAGGGCAATATCCCCACCTCATTGGTAGATCTCGATTGAGGAAGTAATCCTCTTTGTGCATTTGTGCCTGGGCCATCTTGAAGATGTCTCGTTGCTCGTCGATGAGCGTCTGTCTATGTGTGAGTGCGTAGACGAAATAGATCGCGAACGGTGTGCTCGTTTCGAGAGCTTGGAGCTCCTTGATTTTAAGGTGGTTACCAAACCGGGCCCACTCATAAGAGATCTGGTTCGTGAGGAGTACTGGATCTTTATCACAGGAAAGTGATATAACTCCATAGGCTTGTGGAGAGTGTCGGCGGGTGCTTGTGCTACCATGTTCTGGAAGCTCCGTGGAGGACTTGTTGCTGCTTTGAAAGGCCCGTGGGTTGAGACCTTTAATGTAATTGCTCAGCGCGGTCATATTGGTTGGAACGGGATGAGCGGTTACACCGCCAAGGGGATGGTCATCCGAGTCTTCGTCTGCAGGATTAAGCACGGCGTATTTGTCCCCGATCTTGAGGTTTACCAGGAGTTGTTGCATAGCAAAAACCATCTTCTTGCCGTTATCGCCATCGAATTGCGATAATTCGTCCTTTCCGAAGTCGATCGATATTTCTACTAAGACATTTTTATGGCGGTGTTTGTGAGGAGGAGGCTTGGGAGCAGCATCTGGTGGTGGGGAGGTGCCGCTGTATTTGCCAGGTTTTAAAGCGGAAGTTGGGTTCGTTGAAGAGGAGGAGCGCTTTTTTGAGCGACGCTTCTGTGGGTTAGTGTCTCCTTCGTGGCCTTGAGCATTATCAGTGGTTTTGGCTGCTTTAGCCTTCTTCTTTGCTGGTGAGTTTGAAGGCGACTGCTCCTGAGGTTGGTCCGTGGTGTTGTTACCGGTGAGGAGACGTGGGTTATTGATTTCATTTATGATGTCATTAATGTCCGTGTTGGTCGCCGCTTGTGACAGGAGGGTCGTGTCTGAAGTTTGCGTGTGCGTTGTCTTTGGGTGTCCGTCCGCGTGCTCCATTTCCACATCTGGAGTGTGTTTTCCTGCTTGGGGCTGCGATGCTGCGGCCGAACTGGGTTTTGCTGCGGCTACCAGTGAGACGGGCTTGGACTTCGTCAAGCGTGTTTTTGGGCCGGTAGAGGCGGTGCGAGCGGGTGGAGCCATGTCGTTCCTGAAGGAAGCGTGTTGAGTTTGAGGGGGTAATGAGGCGTGGTATTGTAGTTTGCTGGCCGTGATGTTTGGTTTTGGCGGGGGACGTGTTGTGTTGTGTGAAGATGTCGCCAAGTTTGGTGCACTTGGGGTATGTGGACAATACGTTCGTACCTGTCGCGGTCGTGCCAGATTGTTGAGGGGGCTGGTCGTTCCGCGTGGTAGGCTGCGAGCGTTGAAGGGGGTGATAACCGAACAGATGGGTATATGCGTGAGGACGTGAGATGCGGTGGAATTAGTGATGACGGGAGATGTGCCTAGTAAAGAGGTAACTGATGCCACGTGAATGATGGGCCCGTGTGTGTCACCATGGTGGATTTGTCGGGGTTCGAACTCCGCTGTCCGCATAAGGGAGCGGCTGAGAGTTGTGGCGATGATTCCATATGAGATGAGGAGTAAAGTGATGAAGAGTTTATTGAGAGCCGGGATGATGAGGACCATGTTCGCGGTAGTCATGTTCATGGGGGAGGGTCGATGGAGATTTAGTTCCTGTGTGTAGACATAGTAGGGATTGTGTATGTATGTAAGGTGTACTATTTTGTATTGACTGATCTAATCGAAAAGTCATAGACCATTGAATACAACTTAACCACATTGGCAGTATATTGGTTGTTTTGCATTTTCCCTCAATCTCTATGATTTTGACAATTGCTGTATGAGAGGAGTATTGTACCATATTGTATGGTGCGATACCATACCATAGAACGCTGTAAAAGCGCTCCAAATAGCCCACATCTGCCCACATGTACAAGATGCCAAGGAAAAGAAGGATCATCACCATGATTGGACCTGCCATAAATATTTCTCTGTGAGTCGGTCGCGAACTCCACAACTGGGTGGCTACTCTTGCGGTTGATTTTCAAACGACATGAACCCTTCTCAATAGCATAACGAACAACAAGAATGAGAACGCTGAACTCTGCTTGTTTCGATCACAGTAGCTTCCAAGCGAGGTGAGAGCAGTTGAGCGCTGTGTACGTGAACAATCGCGGCCATAAAACTACAAAATCGCTTTTCCAACACATTTACTTAACCAAAATCTCAACTATGAAGTATTCAAAACATACAATCACTGCCCTATTGATCATTCTAAATGATTACACAATCAATGGGCACAAGGTATCTGTTGCAGTGCAATCCATAATCCTTTTTTTCCGCCTCGACAATCATGCGAACTCCCTAGGATTCAAGAATGTGCCAGATGTTGGTGTTCTAGATGTCAAACATCGCAGAACGAGTGACATGCTTCCATGCCCGGCCACTTGTACGGATCAGGCGCTCTGTGATTGCATAAGAGCATACTACTCGGAAGGAGAAGAGAGTTGCTTCTCTGTCATGTTATCTGGCTGCCGAAATGACAAGTTTGCATCTTGCGCCCCTGTTGGTGATTCTAAAGACGAGTATGCTGGGCAAGACAGGGCCAAAACCTACCTGCTATGCCCAATACTTGAATGCCTTGATGCTTCAGGGATTCAGTCATTTTATGAGGACGTGACAACTTATTCTTGTTACTGTGAGAGTCTCGAAGCAATGTGCACAAAGTGCTATCAAATGAAAGCTAGTGTGCCATATTGCGATTGGCTCCTGTCGAATTATGAAGCCATGTGCTCAGACCTCGTTGATTGTTGCAAAAGCCAAACAAGCCCTGAAGAAAACTTATTGTGTTTTGATGCAGCTATTACGAAGGTCGTTAACGAATATTATGAT
>JALLPC010000208.1:0-15556 GCA_036940045.1 Stephanocyclus meneghinianus | reverse complement strand
GGAGGCGTCCCTCTTCCTCCTTCTTGTTCTTTTTCCTGTCCTCGTCGCTCTCCGGTGCTGCATAATAAAAGTATCCGCTCTCTTCCTCGTCGTCGTCCGCTTCCTCCCGGGGATAAAAGGCATCGTCGTCGACAAAGGTATGCCTCGATTTTCCCTCTAAATTGGATTCGACTCGTTGTTTCCTCCCCGATCGCCGCTTCGCGTCCTGCTCGGCCTGACGATCGGCATAGTCTCGTAGTCTATGGAGTAATTGTTGCTTGGTGCCTGCGGTGGAGAGCGAGTATTGAGTGCAAAGATTTTGGAGCGTGGAAATGTCGATGGATCGGAGCAAGGTTTCGTCGTCTTCTTGTGTCTCTTCTTCGGTGGTGCTGTGTAAGGCTGTGGTGGATGGGGATGGACGGCGTGTGAATTGACGATGATTTGTTGGAGTCCACGACGATTTGTGATGGCGATGAGTGTGTATTTGAAGGGAGAAACAGACGATGACGGCGTAGGATGCGAACAGGGTGAGTCGTTGGACTTGGTGAAACGACGGCATGGCGGATAAAAGTATCGATCAAAAGCTTGATGACAAATTTCTGTGATGGACGACGAGGCGCTCCGGGTTGTAGGCAAAAAATAATGATCTTGGATGGCGGTGGGATCTTCGGGATAAGATGTGACGAGTATTTTTTTATACAAGCGGACTGCCAGTGATTTTCGATTTTCGTGGCGCACACAGCAAGCACACAGCATAGGGGTAGTGCCACATACAGCATAAATAATAAAAGGCTACGACAGCATTGCATCCAATCTACGATTATTACTGCTCCTTATGCATCATTGTCTCCGTTGGGTGTCATCGGAGTTTTCGCAGGCCATCCATCAATCGTGGCATGGCACAAAACGGGAGTTGCTTGCACCCTGTTGCGATGAGAATTGACACATTGACAACAGGCGAACGCCATGAAGACCCGAGTCTTGTTCTTACCGCGATGTTACGCAAGTCAAACGTGCGACGGGCATAAAACAGAGCCTAACTCCGCGCTTAATTAAAAAGAGCAACAGCAATGAATGGAAACCAACAATTGAAACAAGCTCCCACACACCTCCACGACATATCTCCACCGCCCAGCCCGCCTTCCGCCGCCTTCATAGAAACATTCCTGCACCATCAAGAAAGCGCAGGAGGGTGCTCCGGCGTGAGCAGCGGTGAATTCGAATTGGGATTGTTTCGAATAGATAGCGGAAATGATGACGATAGGCCACAAGACATTAGCGGCGCCGAAGTTGCGCAGCCGTCAAGCGACGAGTCGCAACATGACGACGATGCGGGTGGAAGCAGTCATAGTAGCGTGAATAACAATCGAGATAAATGGCACGGAAGTCTACCTCTTTACACTACCAGCGTCGAGGTGGACTATGCCGAGGCCACCATTGTAGCGCCGGTGGATTTGGAGGGGGGAAATATATTGAGGGTTGACATGGGGATGCATAGGATTCTTGTCGTCCAAGCGGTAAGTCTGATGGAGAAGTTATGTCGTACATTCATGTTGACTTGTTACCTGACGAAATAATCATGATTTGACATGTTATCGCCCGCCATAACAGCCAGAAGGAGGGGTCAGATGCGGAGAAAAATTCACCGTGCCATACCAAATTTATCACACTCCATTGTCGGAGCTAGAACAATTTCGTGTCAAGGCATACAATGATGGTCATTACCATGGTTGGATTGCCAACCTTTTCGGATGCTGCGAAGGCTCGCCGTGGCATTATAATCTTTTTGGAGCAATTTGCTGCCCTTGTGGTGAGTCTTGCAGAATTATTTAACATTGGATTTACATTGTCACATCTAACAAATCAACGAATTAGTTTTGCTGTCGACCGTCATGTCGAGAATGCATCTGAATTGGTGCGGCAAACGCATCTCCTCCATATCACCAGCTAAACAACAAAGACGTCGTCGATGCACCATGCTCTGCGTCGTAATGCTCTACGCAGTCGCATTTATTCTTACTTTGATGCTCATTTTGCACATTGTCCAAGCACTCTACTGTGTAGAAATCGCCAATCTATTCGGGAAAAGAGGAGATGAAACGATTTTGAGAGAGGAATCAGTTGAAGAAATTGAAATCAATTCACTTGATGGACAGATACAAACTTGTGACAAATCAATCAATAAGGCATATCTTGCATCCGTGATAGTTATTGACGCGCTGCTGTGGGGATATATTTTGCTATTAATGAGTCGAGCCAGAACTGCCATTAGAGAACATCATTATATACACGGCGGTCCCGTCGAGGATTGCTTTGTGTCGTGTTGTTGTAATTGTTGCACGTTGTCTCAGCTCGTCAGAGAAACTGACTATGAAGATCATGGGACGAGGAGGCTTTCAAATGTAGATATTTGTGTTGGAGAGCCAGAGGATTTTGTGAATGAGAATATCACAGAGGGGCAACATCAATATCGGCCAATTGTTGTTTAGAAGATTTTAGGAGATTTGCCAGTTCAATTGATGCAATCGTACGCAAAGCACAAAGTTGTATCATCGAGATAGGAAAGTTCAGGAGCCAACAAAGTAGGAATGCTGTAGATTAATTCATGATACGGGGTAAAGGATTTTCCTAACAAATGAGCATTGACAAAAATCATTATAACTATATCCAAGTAGACAGTGGCAAAATCTCCATCATTGATGAGACGAGCCTGGTGAGAAAGCAATTGTGGTGTCGCAGGCCGAAAGAACTTCTATTGCACAAAGGAAATCGGCTATTTAAGAAACCTCACTCTATCCAGCTGTGTTACTTTTCCTTGACCCAGTTTCTCTCGGCACCAGTGGAGCTAAGATCAAACTCTGAAAGTCCGACGAAAAGCCATCCGGCAACCTACCACCAAAAGCTAGTACTTGTACTCCCTCAGCTCCAGGTGCCAACACAGCAGAATGTCCAACACGATCCAACCCTCCGTTCTCAGCCGCAGCATTGTTAAACGAAGAATAGCGTGGTTTAGGCCCTTTCTTCCAAGTCCAACATTTTGTGTCGAGCAAGAAGCTATCTCCAAAAATCAAATCATCGCCCTTTTGGTCCGGATCCCATCCCCCATAAATCAGGATGGTGGATCCATCCTCCAAGAGCGTAGCCGTGTGACCGGTCCTAGGCGCCGGGGCCTTGCCGCTTACTTTTGGATGACTCCATGACATTTTACCGTTCGCCTGCTCCAAGACGTGGACGCCGTTGAAGCATTTGGTGTCATTATTCCCGCCAAAAATGACAATGCGTCCTTCTTTCGAATTTTCGTCCGAGGAACCCAAAGAAGTTGCACTGTGGTACGAGCGGGGAGGAGGCGCGTCTCCTAGGACTTTCGGCGTAGACCACTTCCAACGCCCAGTGTCAAGCACAGAAATTGAATTGAGCCACTTTCCATTTTTCACGCCTCCAAAGACAACCAACTCATTCGAGTTGTTCAACAACGACGCGGTGTGCCCGCTTCGTCCGGAAGGAACTTGGCCTGAAACACTGGGAGGAAACCAGAGCATGATCTCCGTATCTAAAACCATGACCTCTTCTGTGGTGGTTGTCTTTCCTGTCTTCTCGTCAACCACATCTCCTCCAAAACACAGCAATAACTGTTTATCGGGTAGAAAGGTGGCAGTATGCCACGTACGAGCGACTCCTTCGCAATTCATCGGTTTGGTCCATTCGTGCTCCAACAAATCATACACAAAGAGATCAGCAAGTGGCTTCGCAGTCTGCGTCGACGGGTCGACTGTTTGGCCACCATATATAACGAGGCGCCTGTGATCGATCATGGTCATACTCTGTCCCCATCTTGGGCAGGGAAACGTACTACCGCCGACTTTGACAATTTCATTCTTTTCGGGAGTGACATCGGTCTTGAATGAAAAGTCATGACTGCATCGTGAAGAGCTGTCCATGTTGAAAGTGAAGTGTTCATGATCTCGGACATCAACCTCGGTAATGTCGTTTGGTACATTGCCTTCTTCATTGGTACTAGCCCCATCTACCGCCGCGTCTTCCTCCATGAGATCGCTCTCTTGACTGGGCATACTTTGACCCAAACTGGCCAATGTAAATTTCGTGTTTTGAGTTTCTTGAACCTCAATGCTTAACTCATCGTCATGGTGGTTGGCGTTGCTTCGAGTCTTTTTTCTGCAGCTGGTTTTAGGCGTATCTTCTTCTCTGGTATTGCGTTTGGACGACTTGTTGGAAGCGTTTACCTTTTGCAGTGGAGTGTTGCAACAAGAGTTCAAGAAATGAGTACAACGACGCACATTTATCACAAAACTGTTTTCACAGTCAACTCCAACTTATCAACAGCAACATCTTCCTACCTACCTTCTTCGAAGGATTTCCCGTACCAAAAAAGTTGAGAGTCTGTTGTCCCTTCTTTTTCGTCTGTGATTTCTCCTCCTTTTTTTGCTCCGGGGAAGACACATCTTCTGGAACTTGGTCAGGTGCAGCAATGCATTGATGTTCGCCATTCGTGGCCGATGCTTCGATATGTTGTTCGACTGCAGTGTTTGAAGTTTCGGTCTCGTCCAGCAAAGCAATAGTTGGCAATGCATTGTCAACAGACAGAGCACTGCTACTACGCTTGACACGAAGGACCCCCGAAAAATTACTTAAGTTGACTGTGACATGGTCATTGCAAAAGTTGGACATTGACAGGACGTCTGGATTGGATTGATGTTGGCTGGGTTGTATGAGGGGCTCGAGGCAGAATTCGACGCCGTGGAAGGATAGGGTGAAGGTGGTCATGTCTTGTTGAGAAGGCATTGTTTAGGTTGTTATTGTGAGTAATGAGCTACTAATGAGGTAGAATGGTGTTGAAAAGCTCAGCTGTACGTGGAATAGAAATGAAACACTGAATTCATCACGTCTTATGTCTCTTGGCATTTTCAATATGGTACACCTTACTCTCATTGAGTCAATAACGAGAGAGGCTAAAATCAAACGTCAAAGAGCATGAAATCCCAAATTCCACTTCGTCTCCTGCGAGGCTCGCGCCAAAAAAATGGCGCGAAAGGTCATTTCCATACCTAGTATGATTTCCTGTGAATTACACAAATCTAGAAGTACATATTAGAATGCAAATAATGATAATACGTTTAAAGGTAAATCGGCGACCTATGCCAACGGTCATTCCATTCGAAAAGCACTGGAAAAGTGCAGCCAACTCTCAAATTCCACCATGGATATTCTGTGCTCGACAACATAACTATGATGCCTCTAGGGGTAATCCGCTACCCTGAATCACCGTCTCATCGTGAAACCATCCCCCGCAGTACTCATACTCAGCGCTGAAAAGATTGTTCACAAAATGAACAACGAAATGTCAAACGCAGCGACAGCTGCACCAACGAGATTTAAGGTCCCCACCCCTTCTGCTGATCTAGAACTCGCCATCTCCGCCATTAAGGCCCGCCTAGCCACCATCAAATCTAAGTGGAAAGAACAGAATGACCAACCAGAGAGGGAAGAATTCTACATGTCCTGCATGGACCAGGCGGCGGCAACCCTCATAAATCAAATTGAGTTGCTGACCGAGCCTGTGGACAAGCATGATATCGAAGAGAAGCTAGATGAATTCGAATACCACTTCATGACCTTACAGCACGAACCAATAATTGACGATGACTCTCTCTCCTCTGAAAGTGAGGAAGTAGATATGAGCTTCGATGACGCAGAGATTTTAGATCAAGAGGCGTACGACAAGGTCATGGAATTACGGTGCAAAAGCAGAGAGATTGCTTCGCGTGTTATTTCCGTGAGGGAGGAGGCTTTGGAGAGGGCGTTAAGGGTGACTAGTCGAAGTGTTTCGGAACTTTTGCGTGTTCATGGATTTTCAGAGGGAGAAAGTGTGGAGGAAGAAACGACTGGCGGTTCCGGGGAGAGAGATGAAGATGGAAAGCGATTGATCGATCCGCTGCATGTGGCCTTGCGCAATCTTACTTCTTCCTTGCAAAATGTCGATAGCGGATTAACAGAGAAGCTAGAGTCGTTGAAGGAAACGATTGGAACAATTGACGCTTCTGTTGCAAAATATCAACGAGTGTCCCAAGGAGATGAGAATGCCATGTCACAAACGGAGAAGGCTTTGATTGCTGCTTCCAACCTCAAAGCGCGTGAAGTTGAAATTGAAGGCGAAGAGACTATGGACGATTCTACAGATCCCGATCGAATTCTCGCCCGTTTGCTTGCTGGTGCATTGTAATGATGTTGTGATGACCAATTTGTGACTGAAGAATGCAGCATTTTAAAAACAGAGTTGGAAGTTAGACACAACTTGCTTTGGGCAAAGTCCGTGGTTTAGATTTTTCATATTCTGTTAAGTTGCGGATTAACATTTTTTCTAATTGGGAACATCTCATGAAATATTACTGTTCGAACCTATAAAAGAGAACACTTCTTATCGTTATTTGCACAATGAGCAAGAAATATTCTAGTTAACAAAATTTACTCTGAGATAACACATACACATTCCTGAAACTGATTGCATACAGAAAATTCACGACGAGATACCGTCAGTGGTTATGAATTATGAAATGAGGCAGAGCATTATTAACTTAATTTCATGAGTCCATACGCAACCCTTCGCCTTATGCATCAGCTCCACCTTCTTCACCGCCATTCATCTGGAAATATCTCATTTCGTAAGAATTCTTAGACGCCGCAACAACTCGCAAATAATCACGCAATTGTTGCTTCTTGAGGTAACGCTTGGTCAAATATTTCAACTGACGCTTGGAGAGTTTCACTTCGGCGGGAATGGCCACGGTCAATTTGGTAGAGTCTCGGGACACAGCGACATTGTTTTGGGCGAGGTTTCCGGTCTTACCCTCTACCTTGATGCGCTCTTGCATGTACTTCTCGAAAGAGGCAATGTCCAACACTTTGTCTTCGACGGGGGCACTGCAGTCAATGACGAACTTCACAGTTCCTTTCTTAGGTCCCTTTCCTTTTGCCTGAATACGAGAGGTGAACAAAAAAGTGTCGAAAAGTGAGATGATGTTACAAACCACGGCATGATTGGGGCAGTTCAGTAGAGAAAAGTAGCCGCGAGAAGAACATTCCGTTGCATCTGCTGACGCGAAAAGTGGAGTGCGGCGGCCCACATATCAGTTGCCGCAAGGAATAATGCCGTGGCACAAGCTCGCCTCCCAATGTCTGTATGACAACCAGGGGCAGCCTTTCCTTAAGCGGGTGTGATAGGGGCGGATCATGGTCGATCTCTTACCATTTTGCCAGTGAATTAGATGGAGGTGTTCTGCGTTTTATGACTGTGGCAGCACGATGTTGGGTTGGCCCTTGATCGAGCTGCTTGTGGGTGCAGTTGATGTGGAATGTCCTAAAGAAATGCATGTTCAATTACCTTCAACATTTAAAATTGATCGTATCTATGTCATTTATCTGGGAAAATAAAAAAGGCTATAAGGTCATGAGCTGGAAGAGTCATTTACCGAATCCTACGCAAAGACTTCGCCATAGAGGATAAGTACTGCGGTAAGGTACAAAGCTCTTTAAACGGGATTCTTCGTCTTTTGGGTTCTGTGAAAAGAAGGCCATGGTTTTGTATGTCTGTATCCTTATTTCTTAGGCCTTGTCTGTACCATAGAAAATAACATACCATAGTACCATAGCTTTGTACTCTCAGCTAGGTTATGAGCTAGGGGTACTATGATGGTGTGTCTGTCCTTGTCTGCTGTTCCGATGCATTTGTAGCACTCAAAGTGAGTTGAGCCACTAATAATACACTTCAAAAATGGATGAAGGTAACAGTGTACCTTTTTGTAAAGTTCATGCATGAAGAATTGAAACAGCTTCCTCTGGTCTCCAAACTGCCCAACCATATACTCCCTTGGGTCATTAGTCTGATATACCTGCATAGTCCTCACAATCAAGGGCAAATAAATCACTCGTTCAGTTGCATCCCAATCATACCTCCTTTCTTCCATGTCCTGAATTACTAAGGACAAATGGTAAAATGCATGATGATTTAATATTTTATTCCACTCCCCAAACGTCTTCAAGACTGTTTCACAAAATGGGTCTTATGAAATCAAACACATAGTCAGAAAATGTATGAAGAAGGAATACATTTGCCATTCCAACTTGGGAGTGTGAACCTACAGAGCAAGTCTACAAAATCAGCATAGAAATGTGATAGCCTGTGTGATACCACTTTGGGTCCAGACTTGTTAGAAAATGTTAATCAATCTTGCTTTTGGAGGTGACCCACCTTCCTACTTGGAGTAATGAATGATTGACATAACCATGTAGTTTGCAAAACATAGCAAAAGCTACTTCATATATCATGGGCAAAATAATCAACATGTAATCTATCATGAATCCATGCCATGACACTGTTACTCTCTAATCATACTTTCATTGTGTTGTCCGAGAACTATGACAACAGCATACCCTTCAAGTTTGAAAGACAAAACACAAACTATTTAATATAATCATGAATTCAACAAATCAACATGTATTCTATCATGAATCCATGCCATGAAACTGTTGTTGATATCATAATTGTGTCAGTATGCTGTGCAAGAACAATGACAATGACAACATCAGCAACAGAAACAGCAACAGCAACAGCATAAATCTTTACATTATCAACTATGCTGTCATTCATTGTCTGCTATTAATTTGGGTGTGCACAAAAATTGCCTGCAACAGCACCAAATTCAATAAAAATAATTTTTTTAACAAATTTATATCCCAGGTATCCTTAGACTATCATGATTGTTATCTCGTTTGTCATCGCATTGTATATTCACTCTCTAGTGAGCATTCCACTCAATCTTTTGAGTAAGCATTTGTCTTCTGACATGCTATGGTGATATTTCAATCAAGACAGAAGCACCAATGAACATAATTAAGCATATCAAAAATAAAAAATCACACAACACACATCACTAAAATATATCCACTTCAACTGATGCATAGTTGTGTTAAGTATTACATATATATTGAAAAACACAATGACACATCACAAAATAACCTTTATTGGTGGATATATGCCAAGCAACACAAATTGCAAATCACAAAATGTTGGGGGTGATTAAAAAGTGATCAGAAGTTAGATGACTTTTTTGTGTCTGTGATTTGTGATTTTTGTAGATTTTCAAGGGGGACCCCATGCTGAGTGATTTCTGTAAAAAATCCCAAATTTGTACAAGATTTCACAAATTTCACACCAAAACAGGATATAAAAATGTGTTTTGTAATTTGTGTTGAGAAATTTGTGCTTTTTCATAACCTCCAATCCTATTATAAGACTCTTGCAAGAAGAAAACAATGGCACCATGTTTTTATATTCCAACTGACATGGTTTGCAGAAAAGAGCCACATTTTTCTAAAAATAAATCTTTGCGCCCTTCTCAGAATGTTTCCACAGCTTTAGGGTAATTTGGCCACAACGAATGAAGCAACACTTTAATTTTAATCTGCACATTATCCAAGAATTCTTAACTATGAATTTCATCATTCCTATCATCTTTTCTAAAATAACAACCAACCGGGCATCGAGGACTTTAAGTGAAACAGAGCAGCATGAAGTGTGAGATGGAGCAATGTCCACAGAATCCCAAAATTTCTGCCAAAAAAGCAAATACTTGTTTGTTCTTCCGCAATAAGGAAAATTCTGCGCTCGGAAGTCACGACGAGTGATCCTTCCCCACCATTACTCAGTTTTGGCCCGTTTGCATCAGACGATATCCCCGCTTTATAACAACTGATACCATTTGATAGTTACCCTGAACAGTATTGAGAGAATAAAAAAGTATTTGTAATACGTTTCGCCCTTAATTCACAAGATCTGTTAAGTAAAGGAAAATGTAGATATTGTTATCTGTTAAAGTTTATTGATTTTCATGAGTGCATGAGTGTGAAGAAAACAATTGTTTCGTCAAAAAATTAATCAACCGTGATTTTTTGGAAGTCAGTCGGTTTGAACCTTTCCTGTTAAGGAGAAAATTCAAAAGATGACTCTGCATTGGCAACTGAAGTGGTGTCGATAGACAACTCAGTATTGCCTCTCCCTCTTCTTGTATTTGAATTCATTGCAGGGGTAGACGGAGAACGTGGAGGATAACCAGGCCTTCTACCGCCTGCCTGCTGGTCCATCCTCGAACGAATGTCCCTGAGCACACTTTTCCCTTGCTCCTTTTCCGGACCAGGGTAGTCCTCTAATCTTGTAGCACATAATATTGCAACATCATACTCTAGGTTGTCCCGATAATAGTATGCCAGGTACAACAATGCCTCAGCTTCTGGCTCATCAACACGAACATGTTTCACAACATTCTCTAAGGCTGCAGGCGAAGTGTCGGCACTTACACCTGTAAATGGACCAGATAATTGAGAATGATACCTTAACTCTAAGTGACGGAGGTAGCACTTTGCCGCTTTCTCCTCGTCCCCATCCTCACGGTACAACTCTGCCAACTTTCGCGTGGCAATGCCCTCCCCATCACCCAAGGATACTGCGCGTTCATAGCTCTTCTCTGCGTCATTTCTTCGATCGAGGCCGAGCAAACATCCTCCAATGGCACACCACATTCGTGCATCGTGTGGATGGAGCGCAGCTGCTTTACGAAAATAAAATAGTGCATGTAGCAGCATATTCATGATTTCATATGTTTGTCCAAGTCCATACCATGCTCGGTATTCCCGATCACTGATATCCACTGCACGACGATATGCTTCTATAGCAGCAGCAGTATTTTTCATTTCAATGTATTCATGCCCGAGCAATGTCCATGCACTCAAATAATTTCGGTTGAGCTTCAAAGCTCTTTGAAAGTATTGCACGGCCTTTTCGTGTCGGCCTTTACTCGAATAGTAATTGCCCACAATTATGCATGTTTCGGGACGGAATTTGTCCACAGTGACGGATCTATGTGCGAGATGAGACAATGCGACTTTTTGGTCTTTAACGTATAAAACATTTGAAAATGCATCCATGTGATCTAGACGGTAAGGCTCCCGTTCTGACAGTGCAAGAAAGTGTTGATGCGCTGAATCATAATCTCGAACATCAGAGTATGCCATGGCCAATTGTGTTTGAAGGTAGGCACTCTGAACAAAGAAACCAGAAGACGCGATATTATCTCCGTCTTCTCCGCTATAGTTCCCATGCACCAATGTGTCAATGACTGCGATCGCATTCTCGTTGGCCTTGTTCTCAATAAAAACATGTACGCAAAAGAAATGATACATCCAATGACCCGAGATGGGAAGCAGCAACCGCTCGACCGCTTGATCTATGGATGGATCCTCTACGCATATTTCTGCCAAATCGAGCCACGCCGACCAATTGTATGGATATTTCAGTATGGAACGAATGAATATATCATGAGCCGCATCTTGTTTGTCCTCCTCCGCGATGACCCCTACCTTTTGAGCATTCGGAAGCTTTGCACCCCTCAATCCCTTCAAAACTACCCCATAAACATACAAACCAAAGGCATCCAATTGTTTCATCTTGTAGGTTCTTCGCAGTTCCAGCTCCAACCGATGCAAATTTTCATTTTGCAGCGAAGTCCTTTCTAAGGGATCACGCAATTCCATCACCTGTTCTTCCTTCCGTCGTTCTCCGTCAAGATACAACGCAAACGCTCGGAGGTATATCCCTGAGGGCGTCAAATCATTTCGTGGAGGATGAATCATCCCAAAGGATGAACCGTTAGCATACTCCTCGGATCCATTGTGAGTTATCGATGGCAAACTCAAGACGTGAGCGGCTCGACTGTATTCTCCCATGTCAAATAGGGAAAAAGCGTAAATTTCGGCATCCGTCATGTGGTCCATGCTGTGATATTCGTGTGTCTCCTGATTTTTGATATCGGAAGATGTCGCAGGCGTGGCACCGGATGAGGTGGATGATGATGGAGGTGGCAATCCAACAAGCTGCTCGGAAGCCCATCGACTGGCCAGCTTCAATCCCCTCTTGCTGCATTCCACGGCGGCTCTTCTCAATTGCATTCTGGCTTCGTGTACATCCCAATAATTACTCCACGATGACGTGGTTTGAGATTCCCCGTCCGCCATGTTTAATTGTTCCAGGTTTTCTGCGTCATTATAAATCTCCTGACTAATTACTTTGCTCTGCTGCAATCCTCCGATGGTGTCAACGGACAATGTCTTGTTCCTGAGCCTTTCTTGCAGCGTAGGATATTTGGCGATGTTCTGTTGCCGTGTCCGAATCTTTGGCGATATCGAGGGAGGAGTCTGCTCCATCCCCGAAATGGACATGCTCGTCGATTCGGGGGAGAACAAATAATTGTTCGTCGTTGCTGCGGGTCCACCGGACGTGGTCGCTCCGATGCCGCTTGGACGACGAAATGAGGAAGAGAAGGAGGAGGGCGTGGCAGAAGCGTGGTGTTGAGAGACGGAGAGATGAATGCTGCTTTCGTCGAGACTCATGGCGGTGCTGAAGCTTTCGTCTTCGTCATTGGATGGGCTTCGGCGGCCGTGGTGGCGGTTGGCGTTGCGTTGGGACGCCATGGTGCTGGTGACCAATCGGTGGGCTGCGGCGCGTGGCGAGCCCTGTCCTCTACGGGGAGTCTACGGGGTCATGCGAGGATCAAGAGGATGTTGGCCCAGAAGAGGTTGCTTGCCTTCGGTTTCGAACGGGGTATCCTGTGCGCGGTTTTCGTCTGTCCGTAGGGAAGTCACTACTTTCGACTATGCCCTAAATTCGCACTGTTCGAAAATTGTCGAATTAATATTACCAATGAATTTTTATTACAGCCTCAACGAAAATGAATTACTACCGCTCATCTCATGATGCATCATTATTAGTAGACAATAGCTTATGGTCCTGTGGTCTTGTAGCATACAATATAGTACCATACCATGGCCTGAGATAGCTTGGATAATAAAAATTTTCAAATCCAAAATCCACCCCTCCTACGCCGCCATCGCCCGTCTTCCACAAAATTCGCAATCTATCGCCACCATGATGCCATATGGAATGAGACCGGGAATCATCCTGTTGCGAGAGGGAACTGACACTTCGCAGGTGAGGCTTTTTGCGGCCTGTTTGCAGGCGTTTGCATTGTATGACTATTAGATTGAGATGAAAATGGAAATGGCGTTGTATTTCGAAATCCAAATATCTCTGCATCGTGTTCCATGCTCCGACAAACACTCTCACGTCCATCTGCGCCCCACCGCGCTCCTCGTAATTACAGGGCAAAGCCCAGCTAATCAGCAACATCAACGCGTGCCAAGCCATCTCGGACGCCGTGCGCACCACTCTCGGGCCCCGCGGAATGGACAAACTCATCGCCGACGGCCGCAAAGGTTAGTCCATCATTATCACTGATTCTTTAATATTTAGTCTAACATTTTCATCGATTCTAAATGATTGGTCCATAATTTTCTTGGCAACGTTCGAAAACTCATCGCCGACGGCGGCCGCGAAGTGACCATTTCCAACGACGGGGCCACCATCATGCGCCTGCTCGAAGTGGAGCACCCCGCCGCCAAGACACTGGTGGACATCAGCATGAGCCAAGACGCCGAAGTCGGCGACGGAACCACAAGCGTCGTGCTCCTGGCCGTCGAGATTTTAAAACAAATGAAGCCATTCGTGGAAGAAGGCGTGCACCCACAAATCCTCATTCGAAACATACGCGCCGCAGCCTCCATCGCCGTGCAACAAATACACTCACTCGCCGTCGACTTCGACACGTCCTCCTCGGAAGGCAGAGACATGCTCCTCAAGACCGCCTCCACCGCGCTAAACTCCAAACTCATCGCATCCCACCAAGATCTCTTCGCGCCCATGATCGTCGACGCCGTCACATCCCTCGCATCCCATCCCGATGGATTGGACGATCTGCGCGGAATGATCGCCATCAAAAAAATACCGGGCGGAGACGTCCGACAATCCTTCCTCGTCAAGGGAGTGGCATTCAAAAAGACATTCTCCTACGCGGGATTCGAACAAATGACCAAAAAGTTCCGACATCCAAAGGTTTTGCTGCTCAACGTCGAGCTGGAGCTCAAGAACGAGAAGGAAAATGCCGAAGTGCGCATCGACAATCCGGACGACTATCAGAGCATAGTCGACGCGGAATGGCAGGTCATTTACGGAAAATTGGATGCATGCGTTCAATGCGGCGCCAATATCGTTCTCAGCAAATTGCCCATCGGGGACTTGGCCACTCAGTACTTTGCCGATCGGGGATTGTTTTGTGCCGGACGCGTCGAGGAGGGGGATATGAAGCGTGTCGCCAAGGCGACGGGGGCGACGGTACAGACATCCACGAATGGGATTTATGAAGGTGTGTTGGGGACGTGTGAAGAGTTTGAGGAAAAGCAAGTGGGAGATGAGAGGTTTAATATTTTTACTGGGTGTCCGTGTAGTTTGACTTCCACCATGATTCTTCGTGGGGGGAGTGAGCAATTTATTGCCGAGAGTGAAAGGAGTATTCATGACGCTTTGATGGTGGTCAAGCGCTCGTTGAAATCGCAGAGCGTTGTAGCGGGAGGAGGCGCCGTTGAGTTGGAGGTCGCCAAGCATTTACGTGAACATGCCCTTTCGATTGAGGGGAAGGGACAGCTCATTGTAAATGCCTTCGCAAAAGCTCTTGAAATTGTGCCGCGACAGTTGTGCGACAATGCCGGATTCGATTCCAATGATATCCTTTCGGCGCTTCGCCGTAAGCATGCTCAAGATGAGGATGGGAAGTGGTATGGTGTTGATATTGAGAATGGAGATATCATGGATACATTTGAGGCGGGAATTTGGGAACCTACTGATAACAAGTCCAACTCTTTGGCCAGCGCTGCAGAGGCAGCGGGGGTTATTCTATCAATTGATGAAACTGTCATTAATCCGCGTTCGCAAGATCCTGGTGCTGCTACTGGTATGATGGGTGCTCCTGCAGGGGGCATGGGTCAAAAACCACTCAGCAACATGATGGGCAGTGCAATGGATGCAGTGAGTGCTGGAAACGGTGGCAGTAGGTCAGGCAACCTAGGCGGTGGGGTTTCGTATCTAAAGGGACGCGGGGGAGGGTGAACACTGCCCCTTGGCCATGGTAACCTTGACATAGATGCATAATATACCGATTGCAAAAATTGTTGCTATCATAAATCAATTTCTAATTTTCTATGTGTAGTTCAAAGCTGTCCAACAACAGAGCGTTAAATGGGTGTGATGGTTTTGCTGATTATATGAAATGAAATTAGACGTAAATTTCATGAGTCGGAAAAGAAGGTGGAAATCCTATATTATTCGTTGGAAAAGACGTTGCAAGTGAACAAGAAGAACAAAGTCATGAATGTAGGTACAATGAAGCAGTACAGCCTGCACTTTCACTTGAAAATGAGATTGATAATGGACCAGAAAAATTCTGATGCTCAAATAACATCTGCAACTTTAGAGCAAATAAGACCGTATAACCTAATTTCCTGATCACCGAAAATGGCGCAAACCTCTGACGGACAAAAGATACCTTTTTGCGACCAAGTTACCGTTTTTTGGGTTGTGCACATCAATCTGATCCTTATTATTAGACCGATTTTATTGTGT
>JALLPC010000207.1:0-15566 GCA_036940045.1 Stephanocyclus meneghinianus | reverse complement strand
TTAGATGGTATCCATTCTTTGTAAACCATCGCCAACCAGTCAAGCATAAAAATTGCATTATTATTTGTTGTCTGATTTGTAATTAACAATACTATTGCATGGTATGGCATGCATGTAGGGATCCATTTATTTCTGTTTATGCATTTTTCAGCCAAAAATGAATTTTCCAGACCTTCCCTTAACCCCATTTCTTTTAACAAAGCTCAATATTTTTCAGGACATTTTCAATAGGGCTTATGTTCAATAGTATTCCTACATAGAATCAGTTCTTATTTTGAATGATAATGTTATGTCATGAGCAAACTTTATAACTTCATTTTCATTAATTAAAGATAACATATTTTGTTAACAGTAACACCATTAATTAGCACTATCATTAAATGTAATCTTATGCTGTGCAATGATGCATTTCCATTAACACTATGTTGCAAGCCAGTTTCACTCAACCATACAATTTCTGATCAAAACTTTAATTTCTTTCACTTTGTGAAATTGACTTAGTTACTCAGCTTTATTCACAACTTTTGAATATTTCATATGTTTTATGTTGCATACTTAATCTTTCAATCTGATAAGATTCCATAAACTATAACTTTAATATTTATATAACCAGGTAACATGATTTTGAACCTTCTAATCTGGACCAAAATATTCCCCATCATGCTTCTGTTGACACTCAATTTGGGTTCTACTGAGATACCAATAGCTTCTCCTTGGTTATCTCAGGCTCTTCATGAACCAAGCTTTCCTGATCCCATCACATCCTGGCATAACTTGACTTTTCATTCAGTTTTGAAATGACAACCCCATTCCAATAACTAACATAAGTATTTCAATCTTTGATGCTGTATTGAAAACATTTCAATTTTGAAGTTATCAAGTTCGCTATTTGCCATTGGCATATTATTTCATTGCCTTGCCACCCAAATGATCTGATATTCTCTTTGCCTCCAAACTCTCTTGTTTTGTGGCTGCCCTTGTCTTCAATTCTTCAATATTTTTGTTGGTTCAACATTTGTTGACAAAAGTCAGTTTTCATTCAGTACCAAGTGCCATCACCCCAGGAGGTTCAGATGGAACCTCATGTTGTCCTGTCATTAAAAAATTCTTTCAGTAAGTTAATTGAGCAAATGATGTGAATTAAACACGACTTCTTGTGATGACCAAGGATGTTATGCATATTTCAAATTAAGTCCCAAGTAATGAATCAAACTGCATTCCTTCACTACATTTCTTCTAGCTGTATCACATTTCAATAGAGCATATACTGAGATTACAATGCTAGCTGTAGTATAACTGTGAGGAAAATGATACTGCTACCAAAACACCATTTAAATATTGTGCTCCTCTTGTGTAATGTCAATCTTCTTCCTGTGTTCAGTTTCGTCTTTTTCAAACATGCTGCTTTTTGTACAGCCAATGCTACATCATGTGACTTTTTATCTTTGATGAAACACATTTTATAGCAACTATGGTTAATTCTTGCAATTCTGCTTTCAAGGAGTGAAATGACTGAAGATATGTTCCAACTTATCTTCTCTACCAGCTCTTCTGGCAAGCACTTCTTGATGGCCTCTTCCAATTTCATTGTTTGCACAAGCCTGCCTGTCACCAGCTGCACAATCAATCAAAATTTTACCACTTTTTTCACTTAATGCATTGAAGAAGCATGCATGGATTCTATGATGCTGTTGCTGTAATTTTTGTTGAATACTGCCTTCAATCCTGATCTATGAGTTAAATGCTGCATAGATGTTGCCAGCAACCACCTTCCAAGATTTTTGTACTGCTGCTGACTACTTACTAACCATTTTTCACAGCAAGGTCATTTATTTTGCGAATCAGTAATTGACAGAATTTCTATGATGTCACACAACTGTCAGTCATAGTAATTCCTTGTTTTGCCAGTTTTGACAGTGTTAGGCTGCTACATCTTAGAAACATGTCAATAAAATCAACTCAAGTAGGATACATGTCTGCAGTGATATCTCACAATGCATCTAATAACCCACCACTCTCATTGAATGTCTTAATAGCAGATTTGCTGAGCAGCTCTGTGGTCTTATCTTCTGCAATTGTCTTGAATCCACTACCTTATAATCTAATGCTTTTGTTGTGGGTTGAATTTTGACTTTTGATGTTCCATCAGAGAAATGTTTAAGATTTGGCTTTACCTATTTGAAATGACATAAGGTGGT
This sequence comes from Stephanocyclus meneghinianus, assembly GCA_036940045.1. NCBI lineage: Eukaryota > Bacillariophyta > Thalassiosirophyceae > Thalassiosirales > Thalassiosiraceae > Stephanocyclus > Stephanocyclus meneghinianus. The sequence goes on along the minus strand of JALLPC010000207.1, from coordinate 13,368 downwards.
GTCATGAAGGAGAATACTGTAGCAACTTCATGCAAAGAATAGACTTGGACGCTCTTTGGAATTACTGCCATAGGGGGAGTAACAATTCAGGAAGGGTGTTTGGCACAACACATGATGGATGGGTATGATGGGGAAGCATCTCAAGGACTAACTGAATAGTCCAAGTGTCCGATGTCTCTTCCAGTTTCGCTGCTTTTACTTCACTGATGGCTGACTACATATTTCAAGATTGAAATGGAAAGAAATAAAAATTATTTTGAATTAGATTATTGACTTCATTGATAGAGAATTCAGTTAAAAAAACAACTGGGTTAATTTTATTTTGCATTGTATGCAAAGCTCTTGTGTTTATAATTAAAGAATTAATTTGATAGCTAATAGGTACAAAATAAGTGTAATCATTCTAATTTATTATTATGCTTTCTATTCAATGAAAGCTTCTGCTCAAAGCTTTATGCTCTCTTTTATTTCGTTTTCAATGTATAGCAATGAAACAAAAAGAAAGAACAAAACTTAGCTAAAAAGAATGAAACATGGCAAATAGAACAAAAAACATTCAAAACATAACCTAAGTTCTATTGTTCTGATGTGACATCTCAAACTCCAAAGCATTTGAGGATATAACCAATATTTGGCCAATGCATTTGCATCATTGTGTACCACCCTCTTATTTGTACATGTATCCTTGGCTGTCTCCTATCATTCCAAGGCATGTTTCTTTTGATCATCAGCCAACTTCTTTACTGTATCCAATTCCTGCATGGCTTGATTGAACTCAGGCTTTGCCTTTGTCAGGGCATCTGTATGTTTTGTCTTGGTATGCTTGCTTGCAGAGCTACTCTCTTGAGGATTGGTTCCACAGCTTGAACAACATGAAAAATTACAAATTATCAGCTTGAGTCATGTGTAAACTTTTGATCAGCTCCACTTTTTTCATTTTAGGCAAATGTCTTTTGTTCTGACTTGTCCTTGAATTTTTTTGGGACTCTACCCCCTTCCATCATGTGGCCTGTTAAGATGGCACAAAAAGGTAGTATTTGACGTTTCTGTGTCAAAGTGGCACAGCAAATTGAACTTATCTTGTTGTGTGACAAAACACACTTCCTGCTCTTACCTTCAATATAGATGGAGGGAGGGAAAGCCAAAGTTTGTAGAGACAAAAATGGCTCTGATTCTCTTCTTGGTTTGTCTGAATTCATAGATGGGTGCTTTTAACCAAGTGTTTACTGTGCAATCCCAGGGATTAGCATTTTGAAAAGATAGTGTGGTGGTGGCTTACTGTGGACACTGAAATGATGGTATTCATTGAGCTATTAACTGCAAGTGCTGATCAATGATTTGACCATGGTTGTTACATTTTATGTGCTGCATTATTCTATCACTTTGCAGCACAACAGGGGTACTTAAAAACAAGCAATGCACCTGCATTTCATTAGTTGCCGCCATACTACTGCATAACAAAAATCACAAGCACTTTTGCAGATGAGGTATGAGATATTCAAGGTTTTGATTTCGAAGGTGATGGGGGGGGCCAAGCAATGTCAGTCTAAAATAGGTAATTGCTCAGTTGGGGTGGGCAAGAAAATGTGCTATTCATGGGTAATTTTTTACCAATCCTAGTACATACCATTGCATCCCCTAGTTTAAGCAAGCTAGTTGACTTATCCATTAGATATTTTTTGATAAATAATTGATGGATTGAGCTTTCAACATTAACCAGGTTGTATGTAACACCCATCTGTAGCTTCAACTTATACAGGCATCAATCCCACTGCACACCAGTTACAAACAAATCAACTTGGAATCAAAGGCAGTTGTACCATGGCAATCATTTGTGTTTAATCTATCCCAAAATGAGACATAGAGAGGAAGTAATGTAAAATAAGCTCAGTTTTGACACTTCTGTTTAGTATGATGCTTTTTGGTTTGTGCAAGGGTTCTTTAGAGTCTTGTTGCAGAAATTGGCAATATTGTAATCCAACAAAATGCCCCAACAATGGAAAATCAATTTTTTTGTATTCCACAATGTTTCTGATCCATGAAAGCTGTTATCAATCATTTGAAGCAAATAACACACAAGTATATGCAAAGGGAATTTTCAAGTTTGATTAACAGATGGTTTCTATTAATTTGCAAGTCTGCCACTCATTTTATCATTGCAAATGCCAGAGATGTTAAGGAATTGTTTGAATTTCAATTGTTTGAGTGATCAACATTGATGTCAAGATGGCCACTGTGACACCATTATCACTAAATCAGAATCAATGTTAATAAAATTATTAAATCACAAAAATCATGCAGTTAAACCTTGCTGAAGATCAAGCAGGAATTAATCGCTCAAAGTTTTGTTTTATGGTACAGACAGAACGACATCAATATCACTTTTGGGGTGGAAATAGGTACCATCTCTTGACTGTTCAATGACTCAATTGGATAATGACCTTGACTTGGTTGTAGTGTGTCTATCATCACCAGCATTAGACTGCATTAATTAAATAAAATGTAATCACATTGGTAAGATAATTTATTGTATGCCTTTTCTCATTGCAAATAGGGCCCATTGTAAGTACAAATGGATGATTACTTTGACAAACCAATCTGTATAAATATAATATCTGAACTTATTCCTAGGTGTGACAGTAATATATTTATGTAAATCTTAGAAAATTATAGTTTTTGTGGTATAGACAACATGTTGTGTCAATATAAAATATAACTGAATGCTAAGAGACTCACTCAAAATCACTTAGTCTTCTGTAATATGGCATTGAAGAGGTAATTAAATACACAATAGCAAACAAAGACAGTTTATTCCATGTCCATGCTATGACAAAATGAAATGGTGATTAAAAAAATATGTTCTAAAATTTTAGCACTTTCAGTGACGTGTAAAAATTGCATAAATTTACAATTCAAAATTTGAGTATTGGTGTGGTCATACCGTGTTTTTGCCCACACAGATCACCTACTACTTGGCATGTTTTACATACATAACCTGACAAATACATTATCTTTCACCAAAAATGAGGCACAGAATCATGTAACATCAGTGTAAGCTCAACTTTTATCCCAACTAATTTACAATAATTTGTTTAATTCATGATATGCATGGTGTTCCCTTGGGTCTTGTTGCAAATAATCAGCAATAATGAAATTCATCAGAATGGCCTGAGAATAGAGAGTGATGTGATGTGTCTGCTGCAGTTCATCAGACCCATGAGAGTCATTATAACTGACTAAGATGATGCTATGCAATGGAGGATCTTTGAATTCTACCAGCAGTTGATTCTTTAATGCCAACCAGGAAAATGTTTTTTAAAGATTGTGATTAGCTCAGAATTGTGTTATGATGATTGGGAATATGTGACAACTCCACATCATAGAGATATATGGGCTTGACAATGATTGCTGATGTGATAAACAAAAGCTGATATAAAAATTGATCAAACAAGACATCAGACAGCCGGGTAAAGTTATGTTATTTAGCCCTACATAAAAATGCATGATTCAATACTTGACCTCTCTTTTTTGTTTTTGATTCAGTATAAAGTGGATGCGCCTGTTTTTGTAACAGACAGGGAGGCATGGGAATGGTTGGAGTAACAAATAATTCAAATCATTTAGTTAAATGGCTTTCCCATATACTGATTAGCTATATTTAGTTACTAATATTCACTTAAATTTGGCATTGCAAGCAATTTGTTGTAAGTTCAGCATTTTGAATCAAATACCTGTATAGTTTAGTGTTTGTACTCATCACAAATATTTTTTAGTTCTGCATGTTTTCCTAGGTTTGGTGGATATATTTTCTCGGTTAATGTTTGTATTTCTTTGATGGATGCTGGAAATCTCAATTACAGTTCATATGATTTTAAGGAGGTGTGAATTGTGTTATGTCAATTCACAACACTTACAGTATCACCACCATATGACATGTTGTCATTGGCAATTCACATAAATTGTGCTTTCTACTATAACAGATGTGTATTTGATTGTAAACAGTAATAACATTAAGTAATAGATTTCACTCAAGCAGAGTTCAATCCAGAAGGAGGTAATCTTACTATTACATTTAAGTAATGAGAATGTTAGATCCATTCACAACGTTATGTTCAGACACCACTTGGGGGATTGTGAATGTTATATATTTTTGTTTTTTGTGACATTTATCATCACTGCCATAGTGCACGCCTTACTCATGGATTGGGATTTTCAATGGTGAACAACATAATTAGTGGATGATCTTTGAATTTATTCAAGTCCAATTAAACCCTTCCCAGGGCACTTCCACTACTGTGCAAATTTGTCCACCTTCAGTATTTTTTATTTTGCACAACTTTCTTTGGATCAGTGTCAGAACTTGGTTAAAGGAGTAGGTGGGAGAGCATAGCACAAATATTATTCCTTATGACACTCATTTTTCTGTTGATAGTCATCATTGATACTATTTCATTAACAACATGACGGACACATTACCTCTATTACAGATTATGTGTACAAACTAAAACATTTCAATGTTAATTGTTGCATATATGACTGCACATAAGCAGACTGAATGCTGGATAATAATCCATTATGGCAGTGGAAGGTATGGTGATAGCAGAAACATTTCAATTTGTAGACTTTTCACAGCCTTTGTTGTTATTGACACATTGGTGGTGTTCACTTTGTTTGTCACTGGGTGAGAAGGTTGTGAAAAATTGAAGAAATGATTCATAAGCACCATAAATGCAATATGAATGTACAAGTAAAACATCAGCAGATCCAACATTTATAATTTCTTAAAGTTCCAAATTACAATCAGCACATCAAAGCATAATAGAGTAATCATCAGGGAGTGATGCTGCTTACAAAATGATCTCTTTGACCATCAGATCCACTTTATTTTCATTTCTCCTTTGTCAATTGTTGATATTTGACTTTGATGTCCAATATGTTTAAAAATATTGTGACTGAGTATGTGAATTCACCCCCATTTTGTATGTGTATTGTGTTGTACTATATGTTAATCTCGACAAAGATGCATTCGGCCAAGATGATGAGAGTCAAGCCAAGAGTAGATTTTATAATTTTATGCTTAGATGTCTGTGTTCACCTATACTCAAAGTCTTTCTATTAGGAGGTTACTTTTGTAGCATCAACTGCATTAGGCTGATTGTTACATTGTTAGTGGTGTAGCACAAGAGGTTACAAGCCCAAGTTTCTCAGGTTTCATCTGCCCCTCCATTGACATGCTCTGTGTAGTCCGATTCCTTTGATCGAGGCTATAGCTCATCCCTTTTTAAGGTATTTGTCAGTTTGTTGTGTGCATTCAAAGGACACGAAGGGTATTAAGAGCGCAGCCATGCATGGCCAATACATCCGTCATGTCTGAGTATGTTCTAACACATCAGACTGTAGACTGCAACACTAGAGTTTGCAGATCAAGTTGAAGTGTCTCTCTGTCTGTTGGATCCAAGATGCAGGGCGCTGATCAAACTTTCAGTGATGTTGAAGCCGGGCAAGCCATGTATAACGTGGCAGAGTCGTTTGAGACCCCTCGAGGCAGTAGTAGTGCATGAGAGATCAATAATCTCTCCACCGGGCAATTCAGGGAAGCTCGTTGATGTGCTACTGTGGTGGACTCATTTCTACAGCTTCCACGACATATTTCTGATCAGTTTGGTGTCTCCACCGGTAATTCTGATGCAGGTACTTCATGTTATGTGCTAGAAGATGTTCCTGAAGGGAAGGAGGAGGATGAAGCCACAAAGGATAAAGAAAAACAACAAGATTATAGTCTTTTTGATGCTAGTCGCATTGACCCCGATGGACTTGATGGAGCCTTGTTTCTAGGTGAGTTGGATGAAGGGGCACCCCATGATGGGAAGGACAGGGGTCAATGTTGTACACAATTTGATCGATCTGCTTCGAACACGGGATCTCCTGCAAAAAGAGTGACCTTTGCCTCTTCACAAGCCGCCAAGTGTGTACAAGAAGATGATGTGCCAGATGATGAAATGTTGGAGTTCCAAGTTGTGCTGAGAAAAGAGGATTATGGAGAGCCTGGGTCATCGGATTATTTCAAGAATTATGCAATGGCCACTGCTTCTTTGTCTGAAAAATTTGGTGTTGCCAAGCACAAGATAACTTCAGGAGCAGAAGAGGGTGATCAAACCAAGTCCTTGCATGTCTAACAAGTGATCATTAGCATTTTACATCGAGTCAAGGAGGGTCTTGAGCATAGGAAGTCGATGGATTGGATGGAAATCTGCTCCATGCCCCGCATGAGAGGCAATTTAAACAGCAGAAATCAGGCTGACTGGTGGGATTCATCTCAGCTTATTTTGCGGTCTGAGTGGGAGAAAACTGAGGAGAAAGAGGTTCAAGGATCGCAGTATTGCATCAACAAACGTTTTTTTACTGGAGATTGTACTGCCGGCAAGTGATTAACAGAGTTTATCTACAATTCCTCAACTGATGCTCTTTGAATGGCAGCAACCAAGTGGTACAACAAGCTACCAAAACCCAGCAAGGCAGCATTGTGTACCTTTACTACACTCTCTGCGAGATGTTCCAAATGTTGAGAGAAGTGAAGGAGGCAATGATCACCTTTGTTGATATTTTCAAGAAGAAAGGAATTGCACTCTACATGGGTGAAAATGTTCTGGTCATTTCGGAGGAGTTGCTTGGAGTGTGCAGGCAATTGGATGCTATTAATGCTCTACACGAGGAAAATGTAATGGATATTTTGACTGGGCTGACAATCATTGGTAACTTTTGCTTTCATGATATGTTTCGCCATCTAAAGCAAGGTGCGGAGTTCGATTTACTTCCGTTGCCTTTGGTCACCATACAGTCCTCCCTAATAGAGAAAATTGAAGCTATTCTGGCCAAGGCCATCAAACCCTACAATAAACTTTGTGTTGCATGCCTATGGTTGAAAGTCACCAAGCAAAATATTGCTGTGTTTGTTAGAATTGTGGTGAAATGGGACACAGTGTCGGTGGCTGCAAGAAGCCAAAGGATCAAGCTCGTATTGCCAAGAATAAGAAGGCCTGGCAGGAATCCAAGAGCAAGAATAGTGGTACCTTTGGACAACAGAATCAGAATGGAGGAGGAAAGGGCAAAGGAGACAAGTCCAATCTGGAGTACCAGAGGAAAGTGTGGGCCAATAGCAGCATTCACATGGTCGATGGAGCTCTCACGTTGAACTGCAAACAATGCAGTTTTAATACAACTCATGGGAGCAAACAACATGCTGAATGGGCTGCCAATCCTATCATTTTCAAGCTTTCTTTGAATCATATGTATGTTTGTGAGAGATATCATGTTGGTTGGAAACACAGGCAACTCTGTACCTTTGCAGTTACCTCCACCATCTTCAAGTTTGTGAATCTACCAATACCATAATTTTGTTCCTATGCACCAAGCTTGAATCATGCCTTTCAGCTATTGAGCATACATCCACCAATCCCAATGCCTCAGAATTGTCTGATTAACTCCAAAGCATGTTTTTAAACTAAGTGGATTTAGTTTGGCTGGTTGCTGCAAGGTCCTTTTCGTTTTGGTGGTGCTCTGTCACATTTTATTGGAAGCATCTACCAATCTAAATCTTATCTGTCAAGTGGGTTGATGTCAAGTAATTTCATATTATCAAGTCTTTTCAAGTTGGGAGTGTGGGTTCTTAAGCCTGTCAATACTCTCAAAAACAAGTTTTCAGTGCGGGTCAGGAGATATGTCATGAATTCTCCTGCCTGCAACTTTCATTGTACTGATTCTCATCGTCTGATTGTGCGGCAATTCTGGAGTAGATGTTTGCATTACTGTTTGGTCAGGCGCTGTCAACATCATTGTTGGAATGTATTGTTGTTGAGTCCTTGCATATGACAGCATTGTCGTTGGAGGAGGAGAAAGGCTCATTGGAACAAACAAAATAAAATCAAACAACAAGCTGCATTTCTTTGAGGCACACCAAGTGCTACCAAATTATGAAATAGGCTTGCCAGGCTGATGCTGAGATTTTAGGAGCCAGTGTGGGTTCTTTTCAACCATGTTTTGAGTATGGTGTGGTTTCAGAGGAAGTATTGGATAGTTTTGTGTTGGATTGAGGTGGTACTTTCTTGGTTGCAATGTGACTTATAAACAAGTTTGAGTACAATTCACTCAAACAAGCAGCACAGGAAGCAGTCCATTGTTTAAGTCTGTTTGGTGTGAATTTACAGGAGTGTAGGAGAAGTCATGGTTCAAGACACTCTAGCAAGACAGCTAAAGACTGTCTGTTGGTATGGGATACGGGGGCATTGTTTGGTTTAACTCCTTTCCGGAGTGACTTTATTGATTACACCGAGTGCTGCATTCCAGTCAATGACATTGCAAGAACAAATACTGTGATTAGCATTGGGACAACTCTTCATCATTTTGAGTTAGATGGGCAGCCATTCTCCCGCCGTGTCTGTTCTATCACCTACCATCTGCTGAGATTCTACTTTGCAGTCCCCAGACTTACCACACAATCTATGGCAGACACAGTTCAGTCAACGGTGATCAAGTCGAGAAGTACATTGATATGCACAAGCTCATAATTCTGATCGAACAAGATGTGTCAAACATTCCAATGATCTACTTTTGTGGAGTAACCACTCAGGAGATGAGAGATCATGCACCGTATATTCTGTCAGCACTCCCTAAATACAAACAAATGTTTGATGTAATGGGTAACTGGAGTGTTAATCACTTCTCTAGTTGGCAGATTCCTACCGCGAGTATCAACAAGGAATTTGAATGCTATAGTGTGGGGATGGGATGCATGCTGCCAAATGTTGGTCTTCATACCAACAAGAATTTGAGTAGTGCCCAGAAAGTGATATTGTTATGGCAATTGAAGTTGGGTATCAGCATGCAACAAATTCAGAAGCTCATGCAAGTAGTCAAAGTGGAGGAGCCAGATGGTGCAATGTCCATTATGGATCGGGTAATCAAGCCCAAAATCAAGGCTGCTTTGACCTGTCCCATACCAATGTGTCAATCTTGCCAGCTTTCACAAGCTAGACTACGAAAGCCCTAGATTGTTAAGTCCAAGGCTATAGCCAAAGTTGAAGGTGTTATATTGAAGGAACAATATCAAACTGGTGATTTTGTGTCTATTGATCAGTATGTCATTCAAACGCCTGGACCATTAGAGGAAGGATTCGGTCGGAAAGCAGAGAGCAATATGTATCACGGTGGTACTATTTTTCGCGATACAGTGTCCAAGTATATTCATGTTGAGAATCAGGTCTCATTGGGTGCAGGAGAAACTGTTCACTAGAAACTGAAATTTGAAGAGTGGTTATGGGAGTGGGTGAGAATGAGTGTCAAGCACTATCACAGTGACAGCTGTGTCTACGCTGCCAAGCTCTTCGGAGAATTGTGTGCCAAGGAGAGATAATCACAGAGTTTTTGTGGTATGGGAGCACAGCATCAAAATGTTGAAGCTGAACGTGCAATCCAAACCATCACGTATATGGCATGATCGTTTATGATTCATGCGGCCTTGAATGGGGCAAAGATGGATAAGATTATCTTTGCTTGTGGTCTTTTGCAATCAACCACATAGCTTGGCTCTATAATTGAATACCGCAGCGTTTTAGTTGCATTACACTGATTGAAATGGTAACAAATATCAAGTCAGATCATCATGATCTGATGCGTACCCATGTCTGGGGCTGCCCTGTTTATGTGTTAGGAGCAAAATTGCAAGATGGCAAAAAATTGCCAAAGTGGAATTGGCAAGCACATATGGGTCAGTTTTTCCATTTTTGAGGCAGCACTTGTCTACTGTTACTCTCGTGCGTAATCTACACATGGGGTACGTGAGCCTACAATATCACTTTGTATTTGATGACAAGTTCAAGAGAGTGTTTCATGACGGGAAGTCCAGTGAGGAGCTGGATAGTATTTGTGATGAATTATTTGGAAACAGCCATGATTGTTATGTCAAGGAGAAGTATGATGATGACAGAGTGCTCATCTATAACTTGCAGCAGAATGGCAAATCAAAAATAGGATGATATAGCAGCATTTTCTAGGGGGTGTGCCCATGCTAATACATTGCCAAAATATATAGAGGAGAAATACAATTGAAGCAATGGATTCATTGATGTTGAAATGATTTTGTTTGAGTGGATTGATGTTGATTATATATGATGGTCATAGACTTTTAGTGAGGTCTGTGCTAAAAAAGCATTGGTTTGTTGTGTAATACACCACTGACGATGTAACAATCAACCTATTGCAGTTGATGCTACAAAAAGTAACCTTTCTAATAGAAAGACTTTGAGTTTAGGGTGAACACAGACACCTAAACATAAAATTATAACATCTACTCTTGGCTTGACTCTCATCGTCTTGGTCAAATGAGTCTTCACCAAGATTAACATATAGTATAACACAATACACATACAAAATGGGGGTGAATTGTTTAAGCCCTTTTGGAACACAATTCAGCACATACTTGGTCACAATATTTTTAAACATATTTGACATCAAAGTCAAATATCAACACTTCCTCTTGAAGATGGGTTCAATCCAAAAATCTACCAACCCATCATTTTCTTCCTTAAATATTCAAATGTTGCTCTTGGTAACCCTTTCATAAAAATGTCTCCCAAGTGCTCAACCATATAATTCATTATCAATTTTACACAAAATTTCTGGATCTCTTCACGGAACCAGATGGTTTTAATTGTGTAATGTTTGCTACGAGGAGTACACTTGGAAGGAACTGTTTCAGCTAAGACCAGTGCATGCACATTGTCTTCATGAATAGACACATGCCTTGAGACCATATCCTCAGTGTCCAGACCCATGACTTTCCCTAACTCCTTCACAATATCCATGACAGGAGACAACTTGCGACAGCAATGCGCCAATGCTATTATCTCTGCCTCCATGGTAGACAGAGCAGTCTCCGTCTGCAACTTAGAAACCCACATCACAGGACAATCTGAGACCATGATTAGGAAACCAGTCCGACTCTTCACACACTCCAAATTTGTGATATTTGCATGACCATAGAGTCCAGAAAAATCTGCATCTGGAAATATCCACCCTGAGGAGTGCACACAGTTTCAGAATCAAACCTTTGTCTTGTGTCGCCTTGAGGTATCTACCAATTCATTTAAGACCTTGCTCATGGCAGAGTCTTGGACTGAACATGTATCTTGCACAACAATTGATGGCATAAGCAATATCTGGTCTTGTATGTCCAGCTAAATAGAGTTACATCCCCACCATGCTTGAGTAGCTAAACAGCCTTTGGGGTCCTTCACCATTGGAATCTCTTGTCAATGGCTTGGCCTTGGCAGGAGTCCATTTGTTTGTGGCCAGCTTGGAATCTAAACCTAATGCCTCTAACACATGATCAATCAGACCCTTTTGCTTCATTTTGATGTAGCCTTCCTTGGTTTGAGTCATATCGACACCCAGGTATTCAGCCGCATCATCTTCTTGCTCCAACAATAGGCCCCAACTGTGTAACTTGGCAACCAGTTCATTTATGTATGATTCATCTCTTGACCAGAACAGTATATCATCAGCAAAACATACATCAACCACACAGTCACTCACAAACAGACAGGGGTCTGACTTGGACACCATCATGTCAGAATTCTTTGTGGCATTGGCAAGAAAGTGCCAGAAGGCCCTTGAGGACTGACATTAACCATAAAAGTCTTTTTAAGGCAAAGAGCGTTGCCCTTTTGTCAAAACCCAAGTGGCATCTCCATATGAACTTTTTCCTTTTTATCCAAGTTGGCATGGAGGAAGGCTGCGGTAACATCTCCTTGCTTTGATTTTAGGTCTAGCAAGATTTTGAGAATATGCAACAAGCGCACCATGGTCCACTGTACCACAGGAACATACATCTCAAAGAAGTCAATCCCTTTGAGCTGTTGATTGCCACCTCATGCACCAAATCTTGCCTTGACCTTTTTCATTTTGTCATCCAGAAATATCTTGAGCTTAAAAGCCCAAATTGAATCAATCACATTCATAGTAGAGTCATCACGATCTACCACTTCCCATGCATCCATCGACTCCAAAATTTTGATCTTGTTCAAAGTGGCCTTCTAATACTCTTCCTTGAGCAGTCCTGACATAGCTTGTCACCAATTTGGGTCATCTTCCTTAGTGGCCTTGCATTTGGCCTTCAGAAATTGTGGATGAACCCAGCTGGCTATCAGCCCGTACCTCGTCCCCATGTAACAACAATTGTTTGCAGCAAAATGGATGAATTTCAAAATAGGACAGGCCATAAATGCTTCAACAGACAGTACCTTGACCTCTGCTGACAGCATAAGTTCACCAGCTTGTTTACATTTCCTAGCCATGTGCTTTTGGTACTCACTCCTCTTGCTGGTAATCTTCTGCACATAGTGCACGACAAACACTGGGAGTAACTTGCTTGGCACCATACGTGCAGTTGTATTTTGCACAAATGCGATGGCTCTTGGCATCAGTGCTTCATCCTAAACCATCATCCACAGCTTCCTCTGGCATTTGTACTGGAGGTGCTTCCTCTTAAGCTGTGTGTGACGATGCTGTTGGCAATCCTGGTTGCATGACGATCGGAGTGGGTGGAGGTACTGGCAGTGAGAGCAATGGGTCCTGAACTTGCTCTGGTAACTCAGGCATCAAAATTTCCTCTTGACTCCAAAACTCCTTATGACCATCTCCTCCTGAATCAATGTCTGGTGATGAAGACAAAGATTCATTATCACTCTCAAAGTTGGACTCCTCCAGATCCGGTAGTGGATCCCTCGACTTCTCCAAACAATGCTTGACTTCACGCATCTTCAAGTCACTCTGACCGACAGCTCAAGTGTGCTGCTGCTCAAGCTCCTGTCTCCTTTCACACCTATCTGGCTCTGATAGCCAAACCTTGTCAAGAGGGGGAGGTTTATAGATGAGCATTTTGTCATTATCGTACTCCTCCTCAACATAACAATCATTGCTATTTGCAAGTAATTTGTCGCAAATATTATCCAGCTCCTCACTGGACTTCCCATCACGAAACACAGTCTTGAACTTGTCATAAAAAACAACGTGATATTGAGGGCTCACATATCCAGTGTGTAGATTTTACATGAGAGCAACAGTAGACAAGTGCTGCCTCAAAAAACTGAGAAACTGACCCATACGTGCTTGCAGATTCCACTTTGGCAATCTCTTGTCATCTTGCAATTTTGCTTCTAACACATAAACAGGGCAACCCCAGACATGGGTGCGCAACAGATCACAATGATCCGACTTGATATTTTTTACCATCTTGATGGGTGTAATGCACCTAAAACCTTCACTGCAAACGAGGTGTTAGCAAGACTGTTAGTGACAAATTATCTCTTGCTA
>JALLPC010000206.1:0-15667 GCA_036940045.1 Stephanocyclus meneghinianus | reverse complement strand
CTCTGACATTTTGCGAGTGTACCGGGAGGTTACCGGTGTTTTTCGTTTGCAGTGAATAACCTGGCCGCAATCCATAAGGAAACAAGACTCAGAGGGTAAGTCACTAATGCCTTATGAATTACAGATACAGAGATACAAAATGACAGCCAAATGCTCAAGGTTTTATGGTAGTCTTATTTATAGTGCTATACGCCAGAAATACTCTATGCAAGAAATACGGTTATAAGTAGTGAGAAATAGGTTATCCATGGTGGGACTAAAAATAAAGAAGCTGCAAAGATTGACGGACACCATCAGACCTTGATTATCAGGTGGAAATGAATAATGTAATAAACTTTGTTGTACATCATCAATTTATTCAATTGTAACATCAATTAATTTATTTAAATTCTTACACTGCAGCTTCCCCCAGCCTCAATTACAGAGTAAATGCAATAATTTAAAAAGAACGTATTATCTACAAAGACAAGCTGCAAAAAATGTTGCAGTTGCTGCTTATAATTCTTATTGTAGGTTTATCAGGTTGAATTGAAAGTCCAACGTCAAAATATGAAATCTAAAAGTACGAGAATAAGACAACCGCAACAATACTTGCTAGAACACAGGGCCACTGTCTTAATTTTTTCTTGGCCCCTGATTTGTACGGATCCTTCTGAGGAGGCCTTTTCACTGCATAATAATCTCTCAATGGCATTTCCGCTGAGCGTTCCTCGGCAAAAGGCTGTTGAATTAGTTGAACCTGTTTGTCGAGTTTATTTAGCCGAGATACTTTTACAGGTATTGAGTTATTTGCTCTGTTATAAGATTCAGAAATAGTTCAGATGGTGAATAGAAAGTGACACAACAAGACACTATGAGAGACATGTTGTCTTGCTTTCAGTTACTCACGGGGTGCTATATACATGCTGAAGTGGAACTGATTTGGAAGACTTTGCCCTGAATGGCAATCCAGCTTCCTCCGGTGTGACAATGATGTTCACATTTATTGGAAGATCAATAGCACTCTTAAGACTCTTCGATACTAGACTTTTGGCACTCTTTGGTGCAATCCACGGCTCTTCATTAAAGATTACACCAGAACTTGGAGATTTGTTTGACTTGGATCCAATAAACACATCTTTAGGAGTCTTTGATGAAAATGTATCTTGGATAAAATCCATGCTAAAATGATTCGGACCCTTTCCTGTTTTTGATGTTACTTTAATGCCATTGCTCATAACGAAGTCAGAGTAATTGTCCTTCAGATTAGATGTTTCGCTTGCACTTTTCATACTCTTTGACACTATATCGTTTGGATTCTTCGTGGCCTTAGATATTGAGAGCATTGTTTGTGCCCCACCTTCTGATGTCATTCCCTCATAAGAATAATCCACACTCAAATGGCTATAATGCAAGGATTTAGCAGATTTTGACACAACCGTATTGGTGCTAGGAAAGGAACTCTTGCCTGTTTTTGATGCCAATTTGATTCCTATGACTCCGTTACTGCCCATCTCCTCAGGAATTGAATTGTGCATAGTCATATTAAAAAGTGGCAGTTTAGCGGACTTCGACACCGCAATGACGTGCCAATCGCTTAACGAAGACACCTTGCCCGTTTTGTGTGCCAATTTAATGGCACTCAACTCAAAGGAGTTGTTTGGGGGGGAGGTTGTAGCTGCCATGAACTCCATGCTCAAGAAATGTTGTGGGGAATCACTTCCAAAACTACTACTTTTTGTGCTTTTTGACACAATACCCCACTCAGGATACGTTTTTGAGTTCTTCGACGCCACCCATGATCCATCTTCGGCCCAGCCACTATTAACCCAGCCATTTGAGTTCTTCTCTGATTTAGGTTTTGCTGAAGATCCGTCCCAGCCTATATCCATCCCATAATTTGGAGGTGGGGTCGTAGCCACAACATAGTCCATGCTCATCATTCCCCATCCAAGAGAGCTTGATCCAGTCCCCAGCCACACTCCTTCTTCGGCCCATCCATCATTCCACCCATTACATTTAGGCTTTGTTGATTTGGGTTTCACGTGAGAAAACATTTTGCTGCTCTTGGATGATTCGCCCATCCACCATGGACGACCCAAGGGCCTCTGCCCTTTCCCTGATTTACCTGGTTTTGATCCACTCCGCCAGTGTTCCTCCTGAGGCCTCCAGTAGTTGTTCCATCCCCCCCCTCCCCACGTTGGGTAGGGTGTGGGCTGATCGTTTGGCTTCACCTCCGCAAATGATGAAGGCTTCATGGTCGCCGTAGGCCTGTATAACGTTAAGTTACCGCGGTCAAAGACTAAATTCGTCAATTGTTGCATGACTTATGAACACAGATCACTCACGAAAGAGTAGGATCTGCGGTTGGCGCAAGCGTTGGCCTGTGTTAGATAACCGTCGTGAAAGCATGAGAGAAATGTTGTTGACTTGCCAAGGCACAGTATCCAGACTTCATGCAAATCAGTTGGTGATGGAAAGCATACTCACGAAAGAGTGGGAACGATTGATGGAGTCAGAGTAGGCTCGAGAGTAGGAGCCAAGGTAGGACTGTGATATAAATTTTTAATGATGAGCGATAGGCATTAAAAGAAGATGCATCTCATGACGGTATTAATACATCTTAGTTGCTCCATGCGCAACAAGTAAAACATACTCACGGAGTGGGTGCGACAGTAGGAGCCAACGTAGGCCTATGAATAAAGTTTCAAGGAAGAATGACGGCATAAGAAAACGCATCTCGTCATCCTATAAACCCATTGCCATCATCGCATGAGTAACTAAGAAAAAGATTTCTCACGAAAGAGTGGGAACGATTGATGGCGTGATAGTAGGGTCGACAGTGGGAGACAGCGTAGGCCTATGGTACAGAGTTTCCAAGATGAACGAAGCCATAAGCAGATGCATTCACAATTTAGTGTCGTTTATATTGCCACAGGAACTCCCTGTTCAATTCACTCACGACAGAGTTGGATCAATAGACGGCGTAAGCGTGGGCTGAAGAGTCGGCGATATTGTAGGACCTAGCGTGGGAATGAGCGACGGAGTCATCGTGGGGTCGAGCGAAGGGCTCATCGTTGGTGCATTACTTTGGGAAAAGGTCGGCGATAGGGTCTAATTTGAGATTTGAGAGAACAAACATGAAAAATCCGTGATAAAGATTATGGTCTTGCGTGGTACATAGACATCATCCAAACATTTGACAGCCGTACCGGCACTAATGACGGCGTAAGTGTAGGGCCAAGCGTGGGTGAAAGGCTAGGCGTGATGGTAGGGCCAAGCGTAGGTGAAAGGCTAGGCGTGATGGTAGGGCCAAGCGTAGGTGAAAGGCTCGGCGAAAGAGTAGGCACCAATGATAGATTAATAGTCTGGGATGTGTGTTGTCAAGGATGATGTGTTACGCATATTATGCTTCCACTTCACAGGGTATAATTTTTGCCTTACCGGTGCTAAAGTTGGCGAGAGTGACGGAGAAAGTGTTGGCACTACTGACGGAGTGATTGTTGGACTTAGTGTAGGAGAAAGAGATGGACTCAAGGTGGGCGCCTAAGGCGAAGAAAAAGATACCGTGACGAGTGTTGCGAAGCGAAAGTGGGTAAGGACCAAAGTAAAACAAAGACAAATAACAATTGATTCTCAGTCTTACTAGTGAAGGAGCGAGAGTTGGGCTCAATGTTGGGGCCTGGAGTCGAGTAGTAACAAAATGAGTTTTGATGTCCATAACACATAAAACGTATCAAACATATAGATACTGGAAGATTTCTCACCAGTGTGGGCACAAGAGATGGGGTGAGTGTTGGGCTATAGGTTGAAAGATGAGAAAAAAAGGATAAGATCCACTACAGTCAAAGCAATGAAAAATTCAATAGATCAATACTTCGCACGACAGAGTTGGGGACTTCCATTGAAGAGTACGCAAAAAATTAGAAACGTGGCGTGAGTTGCAAGATAATTAACACAATTTTCAAGGAATAACAATTATCATCTCTTACGAGTGTTGGGCTGAGATTCGGGCTCAATGTGGGTGCCTATACAAGCGAAGACCACAATGAAGCTGAGCCAGGAGGTTCGCCTTTGCACGTAAAGTATCACATGCAAAAGATACCAATCTCACCTGAGATGGGCTCAATGTAGGGGACTGAATGAGCAGAAATAGATACAGGCAAAGGCCGGGAGGTTCTGGCTATCACTGAATTCATGGAGTACATGCAAAAGATACGATACCAATCTTACCAGTGATGGACTCAGAGTAGGGGCCTGAGTAAGCAGAAAATGGTACACACATGTGAATCGAACCTGTGGAATAATGATGTCTCTGGACAAATCGTGCCATATATCTTACCAGTGATGGACTTAGACTTGGGCTCAATGTGGGAGACTGGAGTCAAGTTCAATANGACTGGAGTCAAGTTCAATATGTGTGACAGAGTGATTAATGGTAATTTCGAAGCAAAGATTCATCAAATTAATTGATACGAAATCAATTGATCGATCTAACCTGTGTAGGACTGAGAGTCGGAGACTACACGGGCGCAAGTAGAAAGAAAAATGTATCAGAAAAAAATGCAAACAAAAAGAAAAAGGGATATTACTGTCCATAGCAAATACTAGCTCAGTCCTTCTTACGAGTGTTGGAGAAAGAGTTGGACTGAGAGACGGCGCCTTTGTGGGTTTATTGCGACATTGATTGAAAGGACACGGGACATAAGCATGTACGCCAGCATAAAAGAACAAAGAATGATCGTTATATTTCGCACCAGTGTAGGCGATATCGTGGGATTCTTCGTTGGATTTCGAGTGGGGTTATCGGTGGGATTTTTATTCGGATTTGTTGTAGGATTCCTTGTTGGTGTTCTGGTTGGGTTTCTTGTGGGGTTTTGGGTAGGATTTCTTGTCGGATTTCGAGTGGGGTTATTGGTGGGATTTTTAGTAGGATTTTTAGTAGGATTCCTTGTTGGAGTACTAGTTGGATTTCCTGTCGGCTTTCGAGTGGGGTTATTGGTGGGATTTCTAGTAGGATTTCTAGTAGGATTCCTTGTCGGATTCCTTGTGGGAGTTTTGGTAGGATTTCTTGTCGTAATTACAGTGGGGTTATCGGTAGGTTTTCTAGTTGGATTTCTAGTCGGATTTCTAGTTGGATTTTTTGTGGGGGTTTTGGTAGGATTGCCTGTCGGCTTTCGAGTGGGAATATTGGTAGCATTGCTTGTTGGACTTCTAGTGGGGCTATTGGTAGGATTCCGTGTGGAAGGCTATGAAATCCAACGGTGTTTATGAGAAATGTCATTGTCCACAGGCATTGTAGAAAAGAGACAGATTGCTCGTTGTCGTTGCGACTTACCGGAGCGGTCTGAGCCACGACCACATTGGGCAACGTCAGAGGAAGTAACACCATCCTTATAGAAAAGAGAGCGAGTGTCACGCTGAATGAGAGTCTCATTTTGATGGCGGGCCACATATCGAAATATCGGTTTCAATTTTGGTTCTTTGCTTCGTTGTGGCTAAGAATGAATGTGGGGTCTCAAACGAGTTTGATTCGATCGGTCTTCGATCTTGTTGTTTTAATCTTGACTGTCTCCATGAATCGCCAAGTATTCCTCTTGGATCTTTGAATTCACCGCTGCTTACAACAGCGTTGAAATGGTAAGTGTTTGTTCCTTTGTTTGACTTGTCAAGACATGAAATTGATGATTAGCACTCATGACGAATTCATCATGAGTGTAGCCGCCGAATGATGAAAATGAAATGAGTATAGTTATTGTATAAATTGCGGTTCACTGTCTAACACGTTCACAAATAATTCGTCCTCTTTGATCAGCTGATATACCATTGGGGTTTCGTTACATTCTTTGCGTGTAGACGACCGTCGAGGGCGATATTGTATTGTACTGAGTGATCCCTGGGTTCTATCGAGTGGGCAGAATTTGGGAGTCAAGAAGGTCGTCTCCCCAACTTGCCCCTCGTGGGGCATTTAATTAGGAGAAAAGTGGTTGTGAAGCCTCCTCGCCACGAGGGCTCCCCGTATCGCCTACTGATTTAGCCCCTCCAATGCCCACGCCAAAAATATTGTTGGCGGGAGTTCGTTCAGTCTTTCAACAAAATTTAAATTCGCCGTTGAAACACTTGAGTAGCGAAAAACGATGTCGCACAGATCAAAGGTTTATATAAATGAGTGTTGGTACGAACCAGGCGTGTTTTGCTGCCTTCCGGTCCTCCCCCCTCTCTGTTGAAGAACATTCTGTTTTAGATGGATATTCTTGCAACGTACCCATGATATGGTATTGTACACAATATATTATATTATACCATAGCTCTTGTAGCTGCTCAACGTAGCTTTCCACTTCCATCCACACGTGCCAGTTGACACTGTGGAGCCACAGGCAATACCATACCATATCCGTGATCGACCCTCGACGATCCCGTAACGAGGGCCACCATCTTCCCGAAATATAATATGATAAATATTTTCAATATAATGTTTCGACCTGCCACATTCTCTTGCTAACGGCAAGCATCGATATTGTAGCTAGGTGAATTGAAAATGGACATGGTGGCGGCCATCCAGGCGGCCAAGAACCAATTGGAGGCGCAGAAGAAAAAGAAGGCCGCTCAAAACGGCACGATCGTCGGCCTCCCAGCCATCCCGTCCGGCCTGCATCCGGCGCCGCCCACGAGCATCGTGTCGTTCGACTCCAAAAAGCTACAGCGCAAAGTTTCCGACATGGACGCTCCCTCTCCTCACCCTTACCACACTTCGCATCAGCAGGAATACGTCCATCCAGATTTCAGATTCCGAGGCGACAACGGGGACGGCCACGTGGAAGAGGGGGACGAGGACGACCTCACAGCAACAAGCTCCTTGAGTGGCACATTGCCCAGCAGCGTCGTGCAGGACCAGCCAATCAATGCTCACTTGGCTGCCAAGATTCAAAGAAGCGCAGCCAAGGCGCCCAGTGCCGATGTTTCGGCCAGCTTGGCCTCGCTCAAGGAGTCGCCCGCTGCCGCTTCGATTCCCTCTCGGAGCAAAAGCTTTTATCTTGCAGACAGGCAAGCACAACAGCAGCGGCAACAACAACAACTAGACCACGACACGCACAATCTCTATCGAAGCAAAAGTCTATATACCAACGAAATTCTTCCCAGTAGCTCCATAAAGAGTGATGCTCACGCCAACAGTATACACGTCAGTCCCAACGGAAATTCGACAAACAGCAAAGGCAGTCAAAACAACACACAGGCCAATAACAACAACAACAACAACAACAATAACAGCTCGGACGTCTCCAAGCGAATTGAAGAAATCATGTCCACATATCAAGGAAAAGTTGATAACATCCTAAAGCGAAGAGATGAAACTACCACTTTCAAATCTTTCATCGAGACAGCTCACGGAGGGGGGTCTGTGTCTAGTGTTGCATCCCTGGGGAACGCATCCAACGATGTTAAATCCATTGCAGAAGAGGGATCTACTACTGCTGCTGGATCCAAACCGGGGGAACGCATGGGAATTGATGATATATTGTCGACCTACAAAAAGAAAGTTGGAGAGATTATGGAGAAGACGCAGAATTTTGCATTGTCGGCCATTACTTCAGAGGAAAATCAACAGCAAAATGATGCTTACCGAATCACTCTCGACGAACACGCTCAGGAACAATCCACTTCCACTCATCCATCCTATCCGCGTTCCATTGTGGACGATACTGAGGGAGAAAGTAGAGAAGGAGCTATTGATAACAATAGCGTCCGCTCCAGAACCAGTCACAGTGCAAGTTATTCTGGTTCAAGATCATCCTCCTCGGGGAGTTCGTATTCGAGATCCAGGTCTGCCAGCGGAAGTAGTTATGCTAGTAGTCACAGTGGGTCGAGAGGAGAACATGACAGAGAGGACGGCAGCCAAATTTTAGAGGATGCATCGGCATCGGCATCAGTGGACAGTAACAGCATGCATTTGACTGGAAGAGAAAGGACGGCCGCAGAGAGTATGCAACAACAGATGGTGTCGGGCAGAATCACGAACGGTCCCATAGCTGCTGCTCCGGCCTCCGCAAGAACGTCTACAGGCCCCATGTCGGATCGAGCCATTGCCATATTGCAAAGTTGCAATGATGCGAACAAACAAACCACAGCATCCTCCTCACGAAGTATTAGTCCCACATGGAACAATCGAGGAGGAGGAGAAAATGCTCACGACCAAGACTCTCGATCCGAATGCAGCGAGGATAGCTGTTCGAGTCGAGACAGTTACATTAGCGGAGCTAGTTCGGCCAGTGATGCGCTGAGTGCCCAAGTGGAATATTCCGGATCGAATTATAACCGTGATATCGTTAAGGAAGAACTTCCCCTTCAAGGCAGATCAATCAGTGAACAGAGCAAGAAAAATGGCCCCGACGAACCAGCTTCCCTTTTTAGAAGGGATAGTCTCCAGCGAGCTCAAGAACAACTGGCGTCACGGAATCCACCCAAATCCTCCAAATCCTTTTATTGCGAACCTAACTCCACTAAAAGCAACCTCCATGCTGAAATTGAATTAGAACGTAAATTCCGTCAAGACCTAGAACGTCGTCTTACTGAATCTTCTCGACGTGAAGAGGATTTATCTAACAACAACCGCCGTTTGGAAAAGACCCTGGCCGATTTGCAAGCTCAATTGGAAAAGGTTCAGGGTGATGCACGGTCAAACAAGTTTTCACAGAGTGAGCAGGCGGCGAGGATAAGAGAGCTGGAGAGGAAGCTGAAGGGGGAACAGAGTAGGGTGGAAGAGCTTGAGAGGGAGAAGGAGGCAATGAAGGAAGAGGTCAGTGCTGTCGACCGTATTTTGCTAATATTACCTTTTTTCCATGGTCCATTCTTGACTAATGTTTACTTACTCCTACCCTTGACAGTATGATGCTGATTTGGAAGAGCAGAAAGACATTAATCGGCAGTTGGAACAAATGGTTATGAGCGAGGAATTCGAAAAGGTGCGCTTTGATGCAGTAATACTTTGAGCAAACACTCCATGTTAGCCACGTTCGTAGCTCAGGACATCCCCGTTTTATTTTACTTCTGCAGGAGCTAGAAGATGAAATTAACCAAGTTAAGGAATTAGAGCACGCCAACCGCAGATTCAAAGTCAAAATAGACATGCTTGAGCGAGAAAAAAATACCATCACCAAAAAGTTTGAAACGAAGATTGACGAACTGACCAGCAAGAACAAGACGATGGAAGACCAATTGGCTGAATTCGAATCCAAAGCAAGCACACTTGAAGCCTCCAATCGAAACACTGTGATGGAGTTAGAAGCAAAATTAGCCGCTGAGACAAGCCGCGTTCGTGAGCTGGAATTGTCGATTGATTCGACCGCATCAAAGTATAATTCTAAGTTGAAATCGCTCGAGATAGAAATGGCAGAGTTGCGTGAGGCTTCAGCCAAAATTGATGAGTATGAACAAGTACTAGGAAAACTTATGGAGAGGAACAACGAATTGGAAGCGGAAGCAAAACATGCGAGAGAAGAAAGAGATATGGCAAATCGTCAAGTGGAGCTCTCTGAGAGAAGACGAGCTGTGAAGATCAAAGACTTGGAGGAACAAGTGGCGGAACAAAAAGTAAGCTCTGTTGACGATTCATTTCAAATCGAAAACTCTAAGCGCTTGCTTATGTTTTGCTCTTTTTCTTCGATCTAGCTCATGATCGAGCAGCAACAGGAAACTCTTGATGAAAGTGTCAAAACAATATTGAAATTATATTCTTTGAATAACGGCAAAGGTGATGACATGACCACTATGAGCGAGGAACAACTAGACTCAATCGCCCGGGCAATGATCCCACGTGCGCCGACACAAGCTGCTGTGCCAAGTCTAAAGGAAAGGTCCCAAGTCGCAGTAGATAGAGCTCGCAGCCGGGGCCGTGATCGTTTTGAAGAATTGGACGTGGACAAATCTGTGTCACGAGCAGTCGATAGAGCTCGAAGCCGTGGACGAGATCGTTTTGAAGAGTTGGACGTGGAGAAAGCTGTCACGAGGTCAGTAGCAAGGGCACGAAGCCAGGGACGTGACCGTTTTGACGACATAGACATGGACAAATCTGTCACGAGGGCTAAGAGTCGGGGCCGCGGAGATCGCAGTGAAACTATACGACAATTGACTTCGAGAGCACTTGCCTCCGGGAGAGACAAAAGTCGAAGTCCGCCCAGTCGTCGTCTCTCTTCAGGTGAAAGGATCTATGATCCTACAGGGCCAAATAGCCTTGCACTTGTGCCTGTCATTCCTAAGGAAACTGATGAGCGTTATGGTGCTCATTATGGTATACCGCCTCCTAGAAGCAGCTCTCGTCGCGGAGGGAGTGGTGCATATGATCGAATTGACAGCGCTTACACCGATGGCGCCTACTCCAATGCGCTTATCTCACAACAGGACTATGAGAGCATCAATCGTCCTCGTCATCGCAGCCATTACCATCAGTATCAATCTCATGATGAACGAGATAGGAAGCGATACGGGGATAGAGATGACCGAAGTCGAGGTGATAGGAGAGACAGAGGCGACGATCGAAGTCGTCGCAGTGGAAAAAGTCACAGAGATGAGAGAAGAGATAGAGCAGATGATAGGGGCGATGACCGAAGTCGTGGTGGAAGAAGTCACAGAGACGACATGCAAAAAGATAGAGACAGAGGCGGGGGGTGGGGTGAGGGCTCTCGTCGACGTGATACCCGGCACCAACAAAGTCAAGGTTACAGAGAAGAATATGATCGCCGAGTAATTAGGGATCCATCTGTTTACGGTGATTTGGAGGGAGAGAGAGTACACAATCATGGTAGGCAGCGCCCCCGTGGCAAACAACAGCAAAGGAGTTCTCACGCAAGGGACCCTTAATGTCTGCTTGCTTGGTGAGTCTGCCATTATGTGAGTTTCTATGGAATAAACATGGAAAGGCACTTGGACAAAAGTAAAATAACAGGATCCTCATGGTAGCGTGTTGTTGCTTCTTTTCTGCCTCTAATTATGTCTTATATTACACTTGTAGTCAATGTTTATGTGCTCTCGAAAGCTTCCCACGAATCATTAATAACATCCCACAATGTTTTGAACAGGACCATCTGTTGCTCTGAAAAGTCTGTTGGTAACTTATCTGGATGCAAGAAAAATTTTGCCTTGCGGACAGCTAAATATGCAAGTAGCTTGTCAATTAAGGTAACACGTGCACAGTATGAGAGATCAAGTTTTAAAACGAAACATACCTCGTTTCAACAGAATCTGTAGCTCACTCCCATTACCAATGAATGCTTCCTCCGACAATGGCTTCCATTTATCAAAATAGGCATGTGTCTCGACTCGTGCAAAGTTGTTAGGAACCGTGACCAGAAGGCGTTGCAACGGGTACAGTTTTTGGTATTGAGGAGGCTGCAGTGCCCAGCTTAATAAAATTTGTTCTTTCAGCGGTTTGTCTCGATGATCATCTAAAGGTTGATGCGAAGCAGATGCATGAACGTGGGATTTTGATTCATTTTTAGAGAACGCGTCCGTTTGAGTGGGTTGCGACGAGCTGGTAACTTTTGGCTGATGGGAGTTGCTGAAAGGAGTACTCCCCGTAGCGTTTGGAGGAGGAGTTGGTAAAGTAGTTTGTTGCTGTGGGGGTCTAACGTATTGTAAGTGAGGATAACATGGGATTTTGTTGCATCCACTGTAGATGGCGTTCATTTTCACCAAGTCCATCCATGGTGTCAATCGTCCCAAAACAGGATTCCATTGCATCCTTTCGCTTTGCAGTAGTGCTGATAAAGCCTGCAAAAATGAGGTCCAACTGAATCTCGGGTGCGGCAAGTGCCCCTGGCTGTGGTGCCCAAGTATCAAGAAACAATTGCAAAATTGATACAATTCATCTATCGACAGTGGACGTTCATCCATGGCATCCAGAATGCTCCACGCCAACCCCACCTCTCGCAATCTGTGCAGCCCCAACCCGTAGGTCAACCAAGGATTGTGCAAATAAACCTCCAAGGCCTCGCCCCAATAATCATCCAATACGTCTATGGATGTACTTTTGGTATCTATGGAATTGTAGAAATCTATCGCACGCTCGTCGTCCGTGAATAGCCGAAAGACTATTTTGACTGGGAGTGAGAATAGTGAGACGAGAGATTGTTGGAATTCGTGTGTGACAGTGGGACCTACGGATCCGTTTTGGTCTGTAGGTAGACCCTGCGTAAAAATGACGAGTGTGACGTGCTTGTTTAGGGAGTAGAGTCGCTGCGCCTCTGCAGAAATGAAAGCGGCAATGTTTGTGATGTGGCATGCCAACGGATTTTGAGTGTGTCTTGAAGGATTCGAAAGAGTCATGACTCGTTTGATGAGTTGCATTTCGGCTGTGACAGAGGCTTGTGAATGGCAACAAAGGCTGAATTTTTGAGGTGTGTCAGTAGATCCTGGGTCGTTCACCAGCTGTACACGTGACGTATATGCGAGTTGAGCAACAGAGAAAAGTTAGTTGCCATGACCATGACGACCGAGCAACGAGGCAACAGGCCATTGGAACACGACGAGACTGACGCAAAACTTGGTGGGAATCCAGCACTTTGAAGCCATGTCCGCACAGAAGGCCACACAATCCTGCATCTCCTCCCATCGAGTGGCCCCGTCCAGCCTCTGAATCGCATCCCAATGTCCGCCGATGCGATGCGCGTCTTGAGTCAGCATTGATGCACAGTTGTCGATCAGAACCAGGCGCAGATCGCAAGAGGAAAGGTTGCCTTCAAACGTCGATTCGAGTCCTCGTGGGAGGCCTAGGGACGCCAAGTAGCTTTCACGACTGGCGGAATAGCTCATCGGAGTGCTTTGGTGTTGTATCGTGGTGTGGTGTCGTGATTTTGTGCCAGTGTTGTGCCATGATGCCATTCAGAAAGCATGCAAAAAAGGGGAAGCGAACAGGAAGCGAACATAGGAAGGTGCGGGAAAAGTCCAAAGCATCCCTCTCAACGCAAACACTGATTTTGCTTTGAAATCTTAAGAAAATACATTTTATCAGCTACCAGTCAAATAATGTATTCTTATGTCTGCCAGGAACAACACTGGATGAACTTGCTCCTTGTTTGTTCTCTGTGACAGGAAAGCACATTTAACGTTTTAATGAAGTTAACTGATTTAGTTTGACATTAAATAAAAGAAACTGATTCATTCGTAAATAGTTGAAATATAATTATATTAATTACTTCTTAGAATTGCTGAATTGTTGCATCTGCTGGAGAGGGTACTAGATGAACTTTCAGCTTTCCTGACAGCCGTTCCCATGCATCCCAGCAGTCACAGACAGCTGCCAAAGTGACTATCTTCCAGCGGCTGCATACCTTTTTCTGTCAAAAATAAAAAAGGCAATTGCAGTTTTGGGAGAGAAGGTTTCTCATTGGTAGCACAAGAAAAAGGTGGGCAGTGAGTGGGTGGTAGGGTACAAAGCCTCCTACTACCGAAATAAATTGGTGCGAACAACAGGCATTTTAACAAAATGATAGAAGTATGGTACTATCTATCATTATTTTTTGTTAGACATATTCATATCACTAGCTTTAAAAATTCAAAAACACGGTGTGATAGACCCAATTTACAGTATCTCATGACAGTTGGTGTTCTATCACTCCAATTTTTACCATAGTTGCCTTATTCCCCCACTCTTTCACAGTGGATTGTTGCATGTTTGCAGCCGAATCGGGAAATATAGCATAAAAAGGTGAGATTTTGTGCAAGTTCTCTGTAAAAAATGGAAAAATACAATGAACTCACCTCTTTTTGACCTGTGAATATGCACTCTTTTTCCGACTTTTAATGGAGTTGGAAAGAGTGGAAGAATGGAGATGGCAGGGTCAAAAATTGCCATGCTCTTCTAGTCAGAATCCGGAGATGTCAGAAATCCAAGACCATGATCTTTTGGGAGGAAGAACACAGTGGCTTCTCTGTCACTTGCACATCTGAGCATATCACCATGAGCAAGCCATTACAAGGATACCAGTGCTCATCCAGAATAAGAACAGGAGTAATATTTGCTGAGATGTTTTGAAGCAGGTCCGAGGCCGGTTTGTCACCATGGTCACTTTGTAATATGTATTTTTTCATGGGCATGATTGGTGAGTATGAGAGCCACACAAGACATCACATGCTACCATATTATGGTGTTATATTTTATTTGACTACACATCATTATTAATTCCTTAGTTCGTGCAAGCAAAAGATAGCTGACAATTCACATATGGCCAATACACATAGAAATATGGAATACTTTACATAGGATTAGGACAAAAATTTGTAGTTCATAATAGTAACTTTAGTTTGTAATATTTTTGCACTGGTACCATAGTAATGCAACATTACAGCATAGCCTCTGCAAGATTTTTTTGTTTCTTGTTTTTGGTATGTATTCCTTTATAACTAAGATGATGAAAATAAATTTGCTTAAACAAAGAATGTGAAAGGTTTGTGGATAACAGATATTATGGTAAGGAATTTTCATGTTTTTTTACAGTTGATGATACAATTGAACCAGTGTTACATTAGCGGCAGAATTGTTTTCGTGATGGTAATATTTTTATGGAAATGTTGTAGCAGTGGTGTTGTGATGGCAATGACTTTGGTGGTGGCACTGCTTGGGTGATGTTCGAGCAGTCTTGGTATGACAATGCTGGCATTGAGACTATGGAGGGAACCCCTCATTTTCTTATGTAGAGCTACTTCTTTATGTCCAAAAGCTTTAAAATTGAGTAGACTCTGTCTTTGTATTTTGTGGCTTCACATTGATGAATAATCACATAAGTGGCATGGAGACTCTCTGATTCCTCCAATTTCCATTTTGGCCCTCCACCATAGTTTGATCATTTGAATTGCAAAGGCTCCCCTTTTGATCAATGTAATACTAATTTCCACAATGAAGTGGCATCGCAATGTTATATTAGAATGTCACTGCATTCTCTGAATCTGGGTACTGATTTTTTACACAGTGGGAAACCACAATTTATCAACAAAAAAATCATAATTAGCAATCCACCAAGCAAAAATATGGGATTGCAGTCTCGGTTTGCAAGATATCTGTCAATTTTTGTTCTGTTATCTGATTACAATGGGGGGCCCTTTTCCCTAACACAGTGCACTCACAATGATGCCCTCAGATCCAAAAGGGAGAAAATCTCACTGAATTTTTCTTCCTGAAAGGAAGAGGTCTTTTTTCTTGATATCTTCAAATTCCAACAATTCAGGAAGAGAAGAAGGGTCCTTTGTAACCATGCCACCTCTGATCTCTCACTTCTTCAACCTCTAATGAGGTTAAAAAAGGTCAAAAAAGGTAAATTCTTCGTAGTTTTACAGTTTTTACACAGAATCGCTATCATTACCATTTCACCTGAAAACATGCAACAACCAAATGACAAGGAGAAACACACCAAGGCAACTCTGAAAATGTTCAAAGAGCCATGAGCCCAATCACAAACAAAAAAAGAATCAACTAGTAGAAATGAGAAAATGGAGAAAAGCTCTCGCAACTCAAAAGAAGTCAAAATTAGGTAAGTGCTATTGACTCATGCCATGAACTATTCAAAATGGGAGCAAAAAAGTTTAGGATAGAAAGGAAAATCAACTAAATATTGATTGATTGATTGGCACATAGGTCTGTTAATTGATAAATTAGATGATTGATTGATTGATTGATTGATTGATTGTTTGATTGGTTGAT